>CBVK0100329742.1:0-14299 GCA_900067695.1 Picea abies
ACACACACACACACACACACACACACACATATATATATATTGAAACATTTTCAAGTGAAGAAATTTTCCCAACAAACAATATCTAGCAACTTGCAGTAGAATCTACCCAACACAAATTTATGTGTGAAGTTTCCCTCCATTAAATTTAACTTCCAACTGAACATTAGCATCAATTGTTCGTCTGGACATAAATATTATTCAACCTAAAAATCATGAAAACACAATTTCTCCTCCACAATTCTCACAGAATACTAACCAAAAGTCATTTTTCACCCATTAGCTAAAGTTCAACAAGGATGAACACTATGTACAATTATGAATTGGATATAAGTAAACTAACACATATCTCTTCTACCATTGGCTTCACCTACATTTCCAGCAAGGGACCTATGCATGCTCAACTTAACATAATTATAGGCAATAATGGATTTTAGCCAAACAGTGTCCATTTCAAAGCCAACCACAACCTTCTAGATCTATATGAAAGTTGAGGATGAAAGGAAACCCAAAAGTCAACGGGGAAGTTATACTATTCATAAAATCATATAAAGCATCATGGACCTATTAAGAATAATAATTGCATGTACAAGTCTATGTCAATAGGAAGAAAATATTGCAAGTATATGTGATGCTCATTTATTTTTCTTCTACACATATACAAGGTAGTCTTTGTATCTTGTTCATTTTTATAACAGCTCACAACTATCATAATCCATAGTGCTATCACAATCCACAACATTGTGTTGATAGTGCATGCATGATTTTCTTCTATAATAAACTTATGAGCCAAGGATGAACACCATGTACAATTATGAATTGGAGTTATAAGTATACTAACACATATCTCTTATGTCAATGGCTTCACAAATCATACCAACAACGAACCTAGGCATGGTCGACTAGCAAAATTATGGGTAGAAATCAATTTTAGTGAAATGGGTTCCATTTCCAAGCCAACACCTCGAACATTCTAGATTTGTTTGCAAGTGGAGAATGAAAGGAAGCACAAAATCTCGTAGGGAGCTATTCATATTAGCTAAACGAGATATTGGCTACAATGAAACAAAAATCATAATCAAATTGTGTATGAGATGTTCAAAGAATGAGAGTATTCATTTGCTATCAATGATTGTTAGGCATACACGCTGCATTGGTTTCATAGGAACGATTGCAAGGAAGCCTTTATATGTTGTTCATTTTTACAACAACTCGCGACTATTATAATCCAGGATTATAACACTATGTTAATAGTACATGCATGACTTTCTTATATGACAAATATACGAGACAAGGATGAACACCGTGTATATTTATGAACTAGAACTATAAGCGCATAAACATATATGTCTTATATCAATGGTTCAACACATTATAGGTAAGGAACTTAAGCATGGTTAGCTTAACAAAGTTATGGGTAGGAATAAATTTGAGCCAAAGGGGCCCCATTTCCAAATCAACACTTATAACATTCTAGTTTTGTATGCAAGTCAATGATGAAAGGAGGCACACACATCATCAATGAAGCTATACTATTTGTGTTAGCTAAAGGTTGTCAGGGATGAACACCATGTACGATTATGAATTAGAGTTATAAGTATATTAACATATATCTCTCGTACAAAATACTTCACATTCATTGTCGACAATGAACCTAGGCATGGTCAACTTAATAGAATTCTTGGTAGGAGTGGATTTTAGCCAAAGAGGGTCATGTTATTGCACAATTTGTAGTTTGGGCAAAGCCCAACCCAATCCACAAATGTGTGACAACTATGGGAGTACCTACCCATTGTCACCTTAGATAGACACTCCCCTCTCTTTAGTAATGATAGATCACTACAAGGGGGGAATCTTGGTGACCCTAGGGGGATTGAGATAAAAAGTGATATGATGAGGAGTGAAACCCCTATAGGTCAAGCTTGGAGATGAAGAATGGCTTGGTAAATAGTCTTGTGAAGGAGATGGTTTCCAAGTGTTTTGTACCCGCAAAACAATATTAGCCATGTCTGGAACAAGACAAATGATCATAAACCAAGCCTTTTATCAAAGGGGATCAAGCAAGAATCCTTGTTGTCCCAAATTGCAGCAGTATGGAAATATATAGATCAAAAAATAAAGATGTTACTAGCTGCAAAATTAATCATCCAAAACATCAAATAATTATTGGGTAATCAAGCCCCAATCATGTAGATAATATCTCAATACTTAGACACAAGTTTTGATGGGAAAATAAGGCTTCAAAAAAGATGTTATCAACAATATATTAGGGAATTCTTGTGGCTGTAGCAAACTTTTGCTACAACCAACAAGTTCTAGCCATTGAAGTTCACAAGCAAATCACCCAAATGAAAGCCCTTGATAAGGAGAATAATCAACACCAATTACTTGTAATTTTCAATGGTAGAAAGAGTAGTAAACAATGATTAAAGAGTGAGTTTGCAGCAACCCTAATGGCTGTAGCAATTGGTTTATAACAACAAGAGAATCACTTGGCTAAAGGAGATGGCTTTAGGGATCAAACAAGCTTATAACATGTAGAATCAAGTCCAACTTAGAAAATTGCAATATCTCAACAATTCACGTATACCAATGCAATGATTTTATATCTCCAATGCAAATTAGATTAATGCCTTATCAATTGGGTTATGGAGTCTCTTGTGTAAGAGATAGTTGTGTTACTTCTCTAGGGGTGTAAGCCTTTTTAATCCCTAGAGCAAACACAACTAGCAAGGTAAATCTAGGAGGGTGTAATCCTTTTTACTCTTCCTAGCAACCTTTGCAATAACTTATTCAATGAAAACAATGATAGATCTTGGTGGAGAGTGTATGTCCTTGTACTCCTCCAAGAGTTTAACAAAATTATCCTTGCAACCAAGAAATAAACAACACATATCATAAATTCCTTACATAGTTCAAGAGAAACAAGATAAACCCCTCATTACCAAGAATATTCCATCACGTGAGCAAGAACAAGACATCCAAGAGATAGCGCCTAGCTTATTCCTTCAATAGACAAGTAGTGGCATCCAAAAATTGCATAAAAGAGAGAAAGTGTGGATTTCCCAAGTAGGGCGAAAATTTCAGCCAAATCGATATGTAATTCTCAAGTGTCTTATGTCTAAAATGAAAGTGACAAGACCTTTATTTATACAAGACCTTGTAAAACCAATTTCTCTACATACTTAGGGTAAAACACAAATTAGGGAGGCCGATCTCAATTTTCCCCTTTATAAATTATAATTCAAATTTACAAAAGAAGAAAGCCCTAAATGTTATTGTCATGCTCTTTAGGGGTGACGTTTCGGCATAATGAGCAAGTCGTTGAGGTTCTTGAGGGAGACGTTGGACCTCCAAAGGCCATATCTTCATGTGCAAGGATCTTCCTTCATCAAAATGTGGCAATTCATTGTCAAACCATCCAACACCACCAAACCCTAGCTCTCCAAGTATGACGTCACGCCTTAGGATATGGCGTTTTGAGCCTCCAAGGCCAAACGTTGGGCAAGGGAAGGCTAGTCTCCTTCTCCAAGTTGTCCTCTCATGCCTCCAAAGGCAACACTTATCATCCATGTGTGCAAAGAGAAGGGGGCACACCATTCAACCTGTGGGATTCATGCCCCAAATGAAGGTCCAAGTGACCTTTTGGCTTCACGATCAAGCTTTCACCTATCAAGGACCTACAAGGACAAACAAGTACGCCCTCCAAGGGTCCACAAGTCACAATAACATGCCAAGTAAGCCATGCCTAATAAAATAACCACCCAAACATGTGCATAAAATCCCCCCTTTCAAAAATAAACAAATGTTCAAAGACCCTATACAACTTATTAAATTTAGATATGGGAGGGGTCTCATAGTGCCCTATTAGGTGAACCAATTCCTCAAGTAGGGGATGTTCCCAAGGAGAAACCACTGCAAGTCATGTAGTGAATGTGAGGTGGATGGGGTTATCCTTCTAGGTATGGAGTTTCATGACATGCAAGAGCTTGTATTGTCTCACTTATGGGCACCTTTGTTAAGGGCGAGCCACATCCTTTTTCTCTTTTTGTTTTTAAGGCATATTTTTTCCAAACCCTTTATTAGCCATTTACTTCGCATGTGTGACCAATTTGAAGACACTAAGGGGCACTAAAAAGGAAACACATATCCCACATACGCTCTACCTTGGTTTGCATGGCTTTCCAAGTTGAAGTCAATAAGGGGCACTAAAAAGGAAATGCATAGCCCACAAATGCGCTACCCTAGAAAGTTTAAGTAATTGATTAATTATTTATTTTATGGGTCCCTTAATTTTATTTTTTTTGAGAAGCATTTCATTACTCTCGGGATCCTAGGGTGAGCCTTTATTTCATGATGTTTTTGCTAGGGCACCTCCGAGCCTAATGGCCCATTCTTCCCATGAAATGAGATACATGCCCTTCTTGGGTCAATAAGCCTGAAAACCTAAAAGATGGGGAAACAAAGGGGAAGAATGGATGGAAAGTGGTAAGTATGAGCGAGAATGGCATGATGACCCTTCAAGGAAACCCCCTAGTAGCAACCCTTTCCCCAAGGGTGGCCACTTACTAGGAAACGATGACACTCACCAAGGTGAAATATGGTAAAAAGCATAATTTCCAAGCAAATGTTTTCAAAATCAAGAAAGGATCCTTTGCAACATGTTCAAATGCTTTAAATATTAAAATGACACTTACCACAATACTAGACTTGTTACCTCATGGAGCAAGACCTGTTGTCCTTTGTGAGCCAAGATGGGTGTGGTGGATGTTGTTGCCATCGGTTAGATGGCGGTGCGTGGTATGATAGGGGCCCCTGCCTACTCATATGCCTCTCGATATTCCATGTCTGCAACTTGTGAGCCTCAAGACATCATCTCCTTAGTTATCCCTAGAAATAGGGGACAACAAGTCAATTTCCAAGTCCACACCTTGAATGTTCTAGATTTATATGCAAGTCAAGGATGAAAGGAAGCACAAAAATGATCAAGGGAGTGATAACATCATGGAACCATTGAAAATAATAATTTCATGCAAAAGACAATGTAAATACAAATAAAATACTGTAAATAAATGGGCTAGTGATTTGTTTTCCTCTTACACACATAATGTAGGCTTTGTATCTTGTTCATTTTTTACAACTCACAATTATCATAGTCCATAACACTATTTTAATAGTGCATGCATGATTTTATTCTACAAAAAGGGTTTTAGCATCAAACCTTGTGGGCATGTTTAGAATAATAATTGCATGCACAAGACTATAATTAGGATCAAAATACTATAAGTATATAGGCTATTGATTTGTTTTTTTTTTACACATATACAAGGTAGGCTTTGTATCTTGTTCCTTTTTTACAACAACTCACAACAATCATAATCCATAGCACTATGCTAACAATGTATGCATGGTTTTCTCCTATAAAAATGGTTTTGGCCTCAAATTATCCTAGTTGGGCACCTAAAGATAAGCAAGGAGGAGGACCATGAACAAATAAGGAAATGGATAGAATAACAAAATGCAACATTAACCCCAAACAACAATGCAAACATGTTTTTTTGAACCAAACAATGTCACAACATGGAAATTTCAGTCACATACCTGATCGTTGGGCTCACAGATGATGATGAACCAACTTGCAAGTCACTTAAAGTGCTCTACAAAACCAACACAACATCGTAATCCAACGTGCACGGTTTGCAATGCCCTCTATACAACCTACCTTCCAAGTAAAACACAAGAGGCAGAACATGAAACCTCCATCGTTGTAATATCCCCAAGTGTGCTCTGTTGGGATATTATGATCTTTTGTGTAATTATGTTGTTTTGGGTTGTGTGCTTTGGTCAAACGGTTTGCATTACATATGTTTCCATGTTATAATTTGGTTGACAACTTTCTACAAATAGTTTGCATACATTCTACTAAAAGAATTTCGTCAAACACATTGTATGTAATCCAATTACACATGAAATAGAAGAGACAACATGGGCATTTTTATTATGAATGAAACCCCAAACACAACAATACAAATCTTTAATGGTTGTTATGGAAGTTGTAATACATCAATGAAAACACACAATATGCAAACTAAAACCTGGAATAATGCCACGACCTCCTCAATAGATGATGCGTCCTGCTCCACATTGCAAAAAAAACCCTCCAGATGATGTTGTACAACCCCAAGGGCCTCACTAAGCCTCACGCTACCTCCTCTGATCAATATCGACCTCCTCCGGAGAAGATCGAGCCTCTAATGCCAATGATAGGGCCCGCGACCTTCCTCCAAACCCTCACGGTTCTGCAGAATGGTGGCTCGGCCCCTTGAAATACCCCCAATGAGTCTCCAAGGGCCAACAAACCCTCACGACCTGCTAAAAATGAATCATGATCTCCTTAAACCCCCACGATCCTACAGAAGATGAAGTCATCCCTCTCTAGTAAACCCCACAGACCTCCTAAGCAAGTCGCTACTCCTCCAAGCTGAAGTAGAACCACGAAAATGAAGCTCATATGAAGATCCCAAATGGATCCTCCTCCTTATCTAGCTAGGGTGGATATTGCACCACCAAAACCAAATCACAATGGAAGGGTTTTGTGCCAAAACCCAACGAAAACCTTGGCTCACAAGAGCACTCCAATAAGAGATCAATCCAAAACATAACGAGGAAAGTGGAGCACTACCCTTCTTTTTATAACTCTTCGATGCCTCCCTCTAGATCTTTCCTCTTTGACTTAATCAACATGACCCTTATTCCCCTTTTACTTTTCACTTAAAGATTGAAAGTCACTTTCACTAATGTTTAAGTAACTATTAATCTAAAAGTTAATGTATTACCCTTTTATTAAATGTCACTTTAGAAATATAACATCTCCTAGCTAAGTGACATGAAATAAACCTCTTGACTCCCCTTTTCTTTATTGATTGTAGCCTACATGAGTCATATAGGCTACCAAGTCATCCTCCCATCACGATCAAGTGGAAGGGGACATTACAATCGGATTGAAGTGAACCCACCACATAGAAAACACCATGGAGCCCTGAACTCAAAACACATAACACCCGTAAGCCTTTTAATTAGTGTGCAAGTAAGACAAAATGAATTCTTGGACCAACAAACAAAGCCGAGTGAGAATTGTGAAAATGAAACCATCGAATACATATGCTCACAACCCAACACTAGAGCTTGTTGGGTATGTGTTATATTCTTTACACGACTAGCTGTAGTGTCGGGTGCATGGGAGGGTTTGAGGGGGGCAACGTCCCCGAGATTTTTTTGCCTCGGGAAACGTGTCACATTTTTTGCCTCATTTTTCACATCGTCTCGATTTTTGTGTCCATTGTTGGGCGGTTTTTCAACACATGGTTTTTGCCGATGGTTTTCTATTTCTGGTTAAGGAATTAGGGTTGTTGACTAATCCAGGTCATTGGATCAGGTTTTGGATGCCGATGGCTCCTATATGTATATTGTATTGTAAACAATGAATGAATATAGAATATGTTTGTTGTCCCGGTTTGGGTTTCTAGGGGAAAAATCCGAGTGTAATGTGTGTATTTGCCATTGTATTGTTTCTGTTCTTTTATTGAAAATCTATTTGCAGTAAAATATTGTATAAGGTTAAAATATATAGAGCTCACATTTAACACCAAACTAGAGCCCACAACAAAGACAAGACCAATAATAAAATGCCAAAATGAATCCAAAATCAAGCAAACAAAGCCATAGAGGAGGCAAATGAAAGGAAACCACCCTCCATTGAGCAGCAAATGAAACCACCCATCGGATCTAGCAACAAAGACTAAACCCCAAATGAAAACCATAATCCCAAAACAAATCCACCAAAATCAGTGAACATGGCCAAGCACAAAATGAAACCACCAAGCATGAAATGAAACCACCCAACACAATACACAACCTAGAGACCAATCAATGCATAAGCTCACAACCCAATGATGATGTTTATTGCTCGTTTGTACCAACCAACTAATACAAGAACTCGAAGAAAGTTATCCAAACTCTTGTAGCAAACTCATACATGAGCAAGTAGAGCCACATAAGAGGCTAGAAGCCTGATGCAAAAAATGAAGCCACTTGTCATCAAGTAAGAAACAAAACCACCATTCACCAAGTAAGACACAAAACCACAAAAGAATAGTAGAATGCCAAAATGAATCCACAGGCCAATAAACATAGCTAAGCATGAAATGAAACCACCAAACACAAAATGAAACACAATCCATAGACCACATGATGCAAAGGCTTTCAACCCAATGATAACATTATTGCCCATTTGTATGGACCAACTAATACAATCTCACAAAGAAACCCAACCAACCTCCTGCAACATGAATGTGATGCATTATGCCACTAGATGACATGCAGTGGATACCACCCCTAGGGTGCCATCCCATGAAGAATATTAACCTTGGAACCATAGGGAAATCATGGGCAAGTTTTTTTGCCCCTATAGAGACCAGATTAATACTCATGTGTGATTGCTAAATATCTCGCAATGACATAACAAGTAAGAATAACTCTAAGGAAATAAAAGTGTGATGAATCATGTTAAATAAATGTAATGAAATGAAAGTGCTTTGAATAACATTAAGTTTGCATAAGAGAAAACAGGGTTGGAATCTAAACATTTTTTTTGCTTGAAATGAGCATTTGGGTTCCAAGAATATGCAACAACTAGACAGTGCTATTGAAAATGAAATATAACCCAGAGACCACATGATTCAAAGGCTTTCAACCCAACGACAACATTATTGCCCATTTGTATGGGCCAACTAATACAATCCCACAAAGAAATTCAACCAACCTTTTACAACACGACTCTGATGCATTGTGCCACCAGAGGATACACGGTGGATACCACCCCTAGGGTGCCATCCCATGAAGAATATTAACCTTGGAACCATAGGAAAATCATGGCCAAGTTCCCCCCCCCGCCCTATAGAGACCAAATTAATACTCATGTGTGATTGTTAAATGTCTCACAATGACAGAACAAGCAAGAACAACTCTAAGGAAATAAAAGTGTGATGAATCACGTTAAATAAGTCCAATGAAATGAAAGTGCCTTGAATAACATTAAGTTTGAACAAGAGAAAATAGGGTTGGAATATAAACATTTTTTTTGCTTGAAATGAGCATTTGGGTTCCAAGAATAAGCCACAACTAGGCAGTGCTACCGAAACATCCTGATACAACAAAATTTTTAGACAAGTAGAATCTCAATGAAGCAAAGTTAAAGTATTCAAGATTAGTAGAGACAACATGCAAGAAGAGCTAAAGATTGATGACTATTGAGAATTCCCGCGTTTAGACCAACATAAAGAGAAAATCATTTATAAATTTGCAAAAAGTAATCATAGGAACGATACTGTATCCATTAATCTCTTCAAGACATTCCCAAATGCAAGGAATAACTTTACTTAATTCTACTTTACAACTAGGAAACTATCAAAATTCAATTGAGAATAAGCTACGAGGCTAGCCTGATGGGTTAGCTCAAGTGGTTGAGTGTTGAGAATTGAAATAAGGGGTCTCAAGGTCAAGTTACTTCACCAACTATATGTGATATGTTAATACTCGATGTTCCCATTGGGTTAGGGGTACTATAGTCTATGTTGACGATTTAGCTTGGTTATCACCCATCGATGGAGGTGAAATCTCTGAAGGTTTCTTATGCATGGATACATTGAAAAATAAAGCTATGAGGCTATGACACTTTGAAGAACTCCCAAAAAGTACTTAAGTCCACTTCAACAATGTTTTGGGTGAGATCAATGATAGACAACGAATTTAACCCTAAAGGAGTTTTCCACATTAAGGAGAGGAGGAATAAAGCTCTAGGTCTAGCAAAAATGCAAATAAAGTTTGTGGATATAATCAATAACCCCACTTTTATGCCTATGGATATTTTCTTTATCATTCCTTTCATCACACTATATGCATGGATCGATTATTGTCAAAATAAGATGAATGGAATAATTCAAATCTTGGACTCAAGGAATTTGTGCAACTAAATCTCAATTGGGCTCAAAATGGTGGCAATTGATGCTTAAGTTTTAATCATCCCTATTTATCCCACATAAATTTGAGTAAATCATTACATTTTTATAATGCTGGCATGCCTAGGCAACAACATCATTACTAAGTTGTTAATTTTAAAATTTAGACAATGGAGGTTGCTTCCATTTCCTTATCCACAATGAAAATACCATTCACGATATGATGTGCATGAGCTCAGACTGAGAGCATGTCAAACTGAGAGCCCGTTGCTGCACATGTACATTTTATTTTAAACTCTTCAACCAAAAAATTGCTCCTTCCTTTCTTATACCTAATGTGTAATAGAGGTTATAATTGAAGCATTTTTTTTTTCATCAAATCACTTTATTAAGAATGGCATAAATACTTTCCCTAGTTCAATATATGACACATTATTACTATTATCAATGATAATTCGTGTGGAAAATGGAAATGTTTGGTTTCTTATTATTTCATTGTGGCATTGGCATGTTGAGAGTGAGTGTGGTATTGGCACATCTATTTATCAAACTAGTACCAACTTCCCTTTTCTGTATTTGAACTCTTACTTCATTCAAATACTAGATATCTAGTATTTTCATATAGTTAAGAGTTGTAGGCATGCAAACAATTTTTCCAAGCAATTTATGTGTGTTAGGAGAACATGTGTTAGAACATTGCCTATCATTGTACAAGACATTATATTGCTTGCTCTCCCAACTATGCTAACTCTATTACTTAAATAACGACAGAGACCACCACTACATGTCATTCTCTAATTTGCAATTCTTATCATTTTATTTATACAAACAATTGGTTTGTCAGTGTTTGTTGGAGAATTTTTCCAGTATTACTCAAAATTGTGTATACAATCCATCGTCGGGTATGTAGGTTCCCCCATTATTTTATCTGTGTTTGGTTCTTATTTTTGGTTACTCTTAGCTGTCTATTTATGTTACATCACTAGTTGCAGTCGTAGTCTCATTTTGAATACAGACACACTTCAAGTGTACATATTAAAATTTGGTTGCCAGGGTCTCATAGAGGGACCAACCCTCCTCATAAATCAGGCCTCCTTATTAGTCCATGCCAAAGGTGTAGGGACTATAGCAATGAGTTTGGCGGTGACCCACTATTAGTTATGTGTTTGACTAAAAAATTTCAGTAATTTGAAATCTCAAACTTAGGAAAACTTCAATAATTATTTTATCAAGATTAAAATAAATAAATAAATAGGAAAACTTCAATAATTATTTTATCAAGATTAAAATAAATAAATAAATTTTATTTTTCTAACATCTTATTGGCTTTCAACTTGAAAGTGTTATTGTCGCGGTGGCGGCATGCATTAATGATTTTTTGTTTGATTTATATTAGATTTGATCGTCTGACTCGAAAACTCTGAATCCCTCTGACAACTTTGCAACCACTGTTGACAGTGTCGCATTGATAACCACCATCCTCGTCCTCGTTCAGAGTGTTTATTTTTGGTTCTCTCCGACTTGGCTCGATCTCATGCATGCTTTGATGACAACACAACCATACCAAAGTCAACACCATCAACACGCGTCTTCGATGCTCGAACTATGGCTGCTCAATTCAATCAATCACTGTCATGTCAAGATTGTGTTTGTAGATTATTGATTTTTGCACCTTGTCACTGAAGCTTTACGGAACCAACCATATGCTCGGTCTGGTACTCATCCATGGGCTCAATGATTGTTCCTTGCAAGCATTTTGTTTGAATAGTTTTCAAACATTTATTTCGACATAACCAGCTCAAACATTTCTTTCGACATTAAACAACTATGGGACTATTGAGTTTATGTATTGAAGGCAAAGATGTATAAGGTGTGGATTATAGATCTTTTGATTGCTTTGTTAACGACATATGGTTTCTCAATTCAATGGGCTGAAGAGGGTGTCATTTGCTCCTAAATTGGGGGCACTTGGGTCTTTTAAGATCATTTTCCCAATCATCTACGCTGTATGATTTCTTTTTCTTAACAAAAAACAATACACTATACCTATTCATTATCAATTGCACTAGAAATTATGTCAATTATTTTGTTTTATCATATTTTTGTTACATAGTTGGGAATTTGTCAGGCATTATTTGATATATGAGAGAAACTGAGCGATATATTAATTCATTGTAGCTCTGACACTACAATGAGACTGAAAAAGGTTGTCACAGTGCAATGAGCCAGGGTCTGACAACGTTGCCGCCTCGCCACCTTCTCACAGCCCAAACACCTTACCACCTCCCAACTAAATGTGTTGTCACTTGCCACCTCCCCAACTAACTGTGTTGCTCCCAACTAAATGTGTTGTCACTTGCCACCTCCCCAACTAACTGTGTTGCCACCTCTCAGCCTCAGTGCTTTCCTGAAGCTCCTAGGCTCACCACTTTAAGGTAGTAGTAGCATTAGAAGCAAGGATAGAGGCCAAATCCATGTTTTTCCATAGCAGTGGAAGACTGGCCATCGACTATTTGGGTGATTGATCTGCCTCTTCTCATGTCCTCACCACAGTTCTTCATTCGAAAGTCTCAATTTCATTTCCTGCCAGCTTCTGTTAAAGCTCTGCATTGCTCTCAACTCTATAGACATGTACTCTTATTCTTCGACACAACAATATTTTTGTTTGGCATTTTAGCTTCTCTTTTCAAGATTTTGTCTCGTGGGTTTGCTTGCAATTTATTTTTAAAATGTTGCATGACAACTTAGTTCATTGAGTGGCAGGGACTAAGCTGCCATGCAACCCTTGTTAATGATAGTGGTTTTATCATGTTTGAAGACAAATTCAAGGATATAAAGGATCACCATAACTCCATGGAAGGAGCCCCACACATTAGTTATTTGGGCACGAAGATCTATAAACTTTTGATCATATATAATAAACCTACATATGAGTTTATTGACATGATAACAATCTTCTTTCCCTTAGACTAGGATGGATGAAGGCTCATCATTAGCTCTAAGGTTGTGAACTTGATATAGATGGACACAATTGCTAGATTCGTTAGATTTAAGAGTGCTTCCTTAGAGGAAAACTTTCTTTGGATTGCCTCTCCATTGAATGAATTCTTAATTTAAAATCTTACTTTACTTGATGGGATAGAGGGATCCATAAGCTTTATTGCAGTTAGGTTATAGAGCAAGGGAGACATATAAGACGGGAGAGGTGCTTAGGGAACAACATAAGGGTGTGCTGGCTCAACTCCAACATCTTCCTTTGCTAAAGGGAATAATAATCATCAATATAGGCACAAGGTAATTGATATGATCCAGTCATCATATCTGTAGGTCGTAGTTAGCTAGTGATCATAAAAAACACCCAATGAAGTAATAACATGGCATCGTTGACCAAGTTGTCTATTTGCAAAGATGAGATTTTCTAATAGATATGTGCATCAGTCTAAACTTGTGCCAATTTACAAAATTTTGTGCAAAGAGGGTATCCCACAAGGATCCATGAAAAAACCAATTTTACCCTACAACCAAGAACCAAGAGTTGTTTTTCATTACTCTCTTCCTATCTTCAATCTTTTCAACATGAATTAAAAAAACCCTTCACATAAAATCTCACAAAGTAATTTGTTGACCAATGGTCATTAATCCAACTCATGAGAGAATCACAGTGTGGCTAAAGCCCATTAAAGTCGCAGGTCAACTCGTCGTCTTTGAAAGCTTTGATATTGTTATGAACTTCTTTAGTTAAGATTTATATAATCAAAGTAAAATCCAACTTCTTTGCTATGAATTGCCATTACATAAAGGAATGCTGTGGTTGAAGGCCACCAACTTTGACCACATCCTTAAATGACCTATTTGGAGAAAGGGGCATTCTCGAGTAAAGAACTCAAATCAATGTCTCTTTTAGTAAAGAGCTTCTGGTGAACCCCTTGCATCTGCTTCCTTTTGATGAAAGGAGGGAGTTTGAGAGGTGGAAAGTGCTCAATGGCCAATGCCCTCATTAATCATGCTTCCTTATGATGAAAGGAGGGAGTTTGAGAGGCGGAAGGTGCTCAATGGCCAATGCCCTCATTAATCATTCTTGACCCATAGTTTCGAGGATAAGAAGAATGCAAGGCAACAAAGGCGTTCACCTTCATTATCACAAAGAAAATCTTTTTGCAAGACATTCATAACAAACAATAAAAGGAGTAGAGATATCGACAAAGAGACTAGGTGGAGATCATCCCTAGAGATATCGAAAGAGTATGTATTTTGTGCTCGTCTGGAAAAGTGGAAACAAAAAAACA
>CBVK0100329745.1:378-14352 GCA_900067695.1 Picea abies
ATCGAGCTAATTAAAAAGAGGCACCAAATTTAAACCCTAACACCATGTGCTAAGAGGAAATATGTAGGTGTTGAGGAGAACAGTTCAGAGGTCGGTTTCTATATTGAAGGTGTCGACAACATTCATGCAATTGTTCAAATTGTTCAGACTGCATGTCAGAGACAAAGGTGCGTCTAATCACGAGG
Organism: Picea abies; assembly: GCA_900067695.1. Taxonomy (NCBI): domain Eukaryota; kingdom Viridiplantae; phylum Streptophyta; class Pinopsida; order Pinales; family Pinaceae; genus Picea; species Picea abies. The sequence goes on from CBVK0100329745.1 coordinate 564, forward strand.
AGCATTGACACGATAAGAAAATCACCAAAGCCGAGCTCGAGGGAGTAAAGATTTCAGGAATTTGTTTTTTAAACTTTAGATGAGAAGGACACATAATGGGAGTGCTCCGAATAAGGGATGGTTCCTGAAATGTTTGAAATTCTTGCTGTTCAAATATATGGTCACCATGAAAGTCACAAGTACCAGAGGTTAAGCTTGCAGGTGTGACCAGATGCCAAATTTTCACAGGTTGTTGCAGATATTATTCAAGTCACGTTACAATGTTGCTTGATACATGCCAAGGTGTAGCAGATTTCAGTCAGGGTGATGCTATCTCGCAAGACGGGGAATTGGCACGTCCTGTTACAAAATCTATGATCAAATGTAATTGGCAATGCTTGCATTTGAAGCTCGCACTCGAATCTAAATCCCGATCATCACCTTCTCGAATAAATGGACCATATGGAGTACCACACCCTCTGCCCTCTAAAACCTGCCTCATGATACCACGCTCATCTCCACCTCTCCATTAACTCATCATTCTTTGTATTTCCTGTCCTGCATCTGAAGTTTTCACAGTTACGACTGAATTGAAACTCATTGACTACCAATGCCATGATTTAGTTATAAATGCCAACCAAAAACCTTGATCAAATGCTCAAATGATACAAGTGATAGGTATAAAGCCAATTTGCATGGAAGTCATCAAGTAATAGCAAGAACTCGAAGGAAAGTTTTATACAGAGGTGATAAATGTGTCGAGTAGGGAATTAACAAATCAAGGAAACATGCTTTCCTTGTTTTGTAAAAACATAGGAAGGTCAAATTTATTACATATAGTCTCGATATTGATGGCACTATATTGTCTCTATTCTGGCGAGAAAAATCCTTAGACCTATGAAATCATGGGTTACCATGCCTATCTATCAACAAGATTTATAGAATCTGATGTGCCTATAGAACGCCAAATAAGAGGAGATTGCTCAGCGAAATTATATGTGAACTTTGGGTGCCCAACAATCCAAGCAAACTCCCAAGATGGCCGTATGGATACGATGGAGGATTTGGTCATTATTAATGAGCATCTGAATGATCACATTAAGCATGTCCAGTTAATTAATCGGGAATCAATTTCAACGGCATTTTCCAAGTGGCAGATAGACATCCCATATTTTATGCAACAAATTTGTTCCAAATATGATTCGAAAGGACATAATTGGTCGAGATCGAATCCCATCCAAATATGATTCGAAAGGACATAATTGGTCGAGATCGAATCCCAGGAAAAAATTAACATATTTTCAGGCCGAGAAATTATCTCGAGCAAAGAGTTACCTGGATAAGTAAGCATTAGTTATTAAAGATCAACATTTAGCAACTGATTTTTATTAAATTCCAGATCTCAGGGCATAAATAAAGGGATTTGTCTCCAGAAAACAACCAACATTCAAGATATATTTTGCAACTTTTTCTTTTGGTTTTATATATTTGATTTTATTTCCAGTGAATCAGAACCATTATGGAATTGGTTTTTTTATTATTTTCAGCCTTTGTAAGGAAAATTGATTTTAATTTCCAGCAGGGAGGAAAAAAAGTGATATATGATGAAGTGGCGAACTATTCAAACTGTCAAGATTATCTAATATAGAAATCAGTAGGTTATCCAACATTTTTAGGTAGACAAACAGAACAAAAGACATATGTGGCAGTAGATATCCCAAGCTATTAGCATCCGAACCATCAGTCAGAAGATAAGAATAGATCCACTATTGTAGGCTGCAGGAGTTCGACTCATAGGAATCTGATGTGGCCATTAGCTTCTATATATTAGATCAATTCGATGTAAAATGGGATAGATTTTTGGTTCGACCTGGAAGGAAGTTGTTTCCTTTTGCTGGACTATGGGCCTTGCTATTCTAGAAGGTTTTGTCTATAATCTTTGAATGATCAATAAAAAATAGGCAAGTTGTTGACAAGATTCTTGTGTTGAGGTGTTCTTGGTGTTTCCTTTCTCTATTAAGTGTTTTCCCAGTTATCGTTTTATTTGTTTTAAAATTCTTATTGTCAAAGGAGAAATAATAGAGCATAATTTATTGGAGAAATACTTTGCATCTATTCTTTGATAATCTTTATGTTTCTCTTCTAAAAAGATCAGTTTAGGAATTCTTAAATGCTCCTTTGCTTGGCTTTTTCCTCCCCTATTTATTCCTCATTCGACACCATTAAAACTTAATTCAATCTAACATTTCCACTACCTTTCCCTGTGTAGGAGATTTGTCTAGATCTGAGAGAGTAATATATTTAAGCGCAAATCCCATTTGCCCAATGGTCCTCATTGTCCCTACCCAACCATTTAAAAATCAAAAACCCCGATCCCTCACAACTAGCCTAATATCCTATTCCAAACCAAGCTAAATCATACAGAGAGAGCCATCTCTGAGTCTTGGAGGGCTAGATCCAAGACTCCAAGCAGTTGAAACAATTACCTCTGTCAATTTCTCCCGCAGCCTGAGAAATTACAGAGTGATAACAACTTCATCGCTTCGGAATTTAGAAACTTTGGCATTGAACCACCTCTATCCTCCCAAAGTGGTCAACGTCGTGCTGACCTTGGTAGGGATTCGACGGTTAGGGGAGCTCTTGAAGGATCCTTATATCTATGGTTCTTGTCTCTTTGGGACTTCGAATTTCGCAGAGATCAATGTCTTATTATTTCTATTCTCCCAGAGTAGAACTTTGTCAAAGTTCCCTTGGCATAGATCTGTAACACCCATGTTTCCCCTAGTTTGTAAATATAACTATATCAACCAAGAGACTATGGAAAACTCAATATGTATGAATGTTGACTTGATGAAACTTTGTATGAAAGGTCAATGAATGTATTTTGTGTCATTAATAGAAAATGGATAAGTGTTGCATGACAATTGAAAGAGGGGTTTACCAAGAGAGACCACAAATTCTATGAAAGATATGGTGAGGGGAACCCAAAATGGTTGAGATAAACCCCACCAAACCAGTACTTTGCTGGATTCAATTTCTCAGGACTAGAATAGTCCTCTGACCCAGGAATGAATTACCAGTTAGGTTGGTAGGTGGGAAGATGAATGCTATGAAAGAGATGGTGAAGGGGACCAGGAATGGTTGTGTTAACAACCACCTAACCAGTACCTTACTGGATTTAATTTCTTAGGACTAGAACAACCCTCTGACCCAAAAATGAATTACAATCAGGCTGGTAGGTGGGTAGACCTCCTCAGGAGTTAATGAGGGGATGGGGTAGAGCACCCATATGTAAGGATTTCAGACCTGACCATGGACTGGGAATTCGATCCACATGAAATATTGCTAAGGAAGGCAAGAGAGGAAGGCATGGTGGGAAGAGGAAGGCCTGCAAAGAGTGAAGAGACGAGGGATTGAGCTCTAAAGTTCTAGGAATAACTGTGAAAAAGAGTGTGTTCTGGTCGTAGGAAATAGAGACTGACTCGAGAGAAGGAGAGTAACCTTCGTCCCTATATATGAGTGAGTCAAGAGAAGGAGAGTAACCTTTGTCCCTATCTATTTCTGTGCCGAGAGAAGGAGAGTAACCTTCGTCCCTAACTTTCATTAAGTTGAAAGAAAAGATTCAATATCAAAGCATCGTGGTCTATCTCAGGGGTGGCCAATGGTAAATCTATTAAGAGTGACTAAGCCTGTGGTTGGGTAGAAACAAACACCCCTTTCAGCAGTTGCATCACATCTTCTAGTTCTGATAAGTGTTTTCATACTTTGTGTATTGAGCTGAAATAATGGATGAATTCATGGGTATATATATATGTGTATATAAATGGTTTCTATGTGGAATGGTCATGATGTGTGTATGCATTCATCTCCTTGTGAACTTATGCTTCTGACTGATAATATGTATTCCCTAACTTATCCCTTGAGGCTTCTTAGAAAATAAGTTTGTAAGACAACTGATATAGGAGATATTGTGTCAATCTGACCCTATCCGTCTGAAGAGGATACCTCTTTCAGACTCCTTGTTGTGCGACCAGGATTTCATGCCCAAGTCCTTAACCATTTCATGATAAAGTTCAGGAAGGATAGCGAGATTCAAGACTTGAAAGAGGAATCATCTTCGTTTGGAAGACAAGCAGATGAGATCCGTTAAGGAGGACCCATATGACCAACAACCAGGAACCCTATTCTAAGCCTAAGGGAGATAAGTCCCCCTTGTTTCAGAACTTTGGAAGTGTGGGAATTTAGATTATTATCGGCCCAAATAGTCATAAATAGGCTGAAGGTGACAGACATTCACAGTTTCCTGTAAGGTCGACCGACATTGGGCAGTTTCCCTGGTGGTTATAGGAACCTATCTTACAGACTAAACCGAGAAATTTGGGAATCCATAACCTACAACCCGAAGCTCGGATTTGAGCCTGATAGCAGCCATTATAACACTACAGGTGAGTAGAAGAGGATAAAGGCCTCAAACATAGGATCTGAGATGTTAAGGATAGAGAAATTTTGATTCCCCATCCCTAGGAAAGTTACTAATGGGTTGGGTGTGTTACAAATTGGTATCAGATCATGGTTACAAGACTTGGCCTACTTGGGCTCATGGACGAGTCACTTAAAAACCATGTTTAAATAAATATTAATGGTGACACCCTACCTTACCTCTTTCCTAAAGAGTTTATTTAAACTTTTATTGAAGGAAAATAATGAAAACGTTCTAGTGTGTGTGTATTTAAGAAATAGGAACTATGTGTTGTTCATGAACTAATATATTGTTAGTTAATAGAAAGTGTTTTGTTAGCACTCTAGTAGTCAGTAAATCACGGGAAATTACAATCATAAAGGATGGTGATGCGCCATGAAGTGGGGGAGGGATCCCATAATAGAGACGAAGAATCTAACAAGAGGATGGCAGTGGAGGCCCCTCCGGATCTGGCTGACACTATAAGGAGCCTCATGGTCGAATTACAGAGTTGCAAGGCCGACAATGAGAGATTGAGAAAGGAGCAAGAAAAAAAAACAGAAATTAATGTAGTCTTATTGTAGAGATTATCCGATATATAGAGGAATATGCAACATGGACCTGCAACCAATCATGTGGACCGAAGACATACGAAGAGGATTCAAAGCCCACTTGAGATATGAAAATGTGGCCCCATAAGTGGTCACACTCATAGGAGTACCTCGAGGAAGGCCCAACCTAGAGGAATGGGACACTCATTGGGAGAGTCCACTGGAGAGGAATCTGGCAACCTCGAGGGTTCTTCTAGTAGCAATACTAACTCACATTCTCAAAGGAAAGGAAATAAGAGAAAGCATTTCAAAATTCATGATCCTAAAGAGTTCAAGAAATCCAAACCACCCTCTTTCAATGGAGAGATTAAGAAAGAGGAAGAGGAAGAAGCTTGGCTACTTAGTTTAAAGAAGTACTTCAGAGCTCATGACTACTCTGAAAACTTGAAAGATCGAATATCCATCTTCAACCTTAATAGAAAGGCTTCCATTTGGTGGGAAGACCTGAGGAATGTGAAATGAATCCATGAGAAGGACTTATCATGGAAACAGTTTAAGAAACACTTCAAGAAGAAGAGTATTTCAGGATTCAAGAATAAGGGGTTTAAATTCTCAAGATTTAAGAAATATGGGAAGGAATCTAGGATGATCCTTCCTACTAGAAGTGTGAATCAAAAAAATTTCCCCTCCTAGAGTGGAAATAAAACTTTTGGAGCAACCCCGGGAAATATGGATAACCCAAAGAGAAAACCCTTGAAATGTTGGAGTTCTGGAGAAGAACATCTGCTGAGGTGTTTTCCATGGACAAAAGGACAGTAGAAGAGCCTACAACATCCAAGAAGCTACCATAGTTAATTATGTGGCTAGGAGCATGCCATGAATTTATGCATCCTGGGATAATAACCAATCCTCAATGGTGGAGATGGAAGGTATGATCGCCAACCATATAGTTTATATTTAATTGACCCTGGTTCTAATTTGAGTTATGTATCCCCTCAAACTGTTGATAAGTGTAAAATACAACTAGTTAGACATGTTAATCCATGGTTAGTACAACTAGACACTGGCACAAAAATAAAAGTAGCAGAGGTCATATGAGCTTTCCAATTCATTATGTATGGATTGCCCACCCAAGTGACCCTTAACATACTTCCCCTAGGATATTATGACTTGTTGATTGGTATGTACTGGTTATCTTCTTATAAAACTAAGTTGGATTATTACCATAAAAACTTTATAATGTGTAAATGAAGAATGGAGAAAGAGATTATAAAGACGTGTTCCCAGAAGATGTACCAAGTCTACCTCCAAGAAGAGACATTGACTTCTCGATAGAACTTGCACCAGGAGAAGTGCCAGTGTCTAGAACACCCTATAGGATGAGTACACTAGAGCTACTTGAAATCAATCTATAGCTAAAGGAAATGATGAACAAAATCTAAATCTGACCCAACATATCCCCATGGGGAGCACCAGCCTTGTTTGTGAAAAAGAAGGATGACACACTCCGACTGTGCATAGACTTGTTCGACCAATTAGGGGGTGCTTCCATTTTCTCGAAGATTGAATTAAGGTTTGGATACCATCAATTCTAAATCAAGGATGAAGACATCCACAAAACAACCTTCAGGACGAAGTATGGTGACTATGAATTTGTGGTGGTACCATTTGGATTAACCAATGCTCCTGCCACTTTTATGTGCTTGATGAGTAATGTACTCAAAAAATTCCTAGACAAATTTGTATTGGTTTTCATTGATTGTATCCTATTATATTCCAAGAATAGAGAGGAGCATGAAGAACATATTAGACTTGTACTTCAATTACTAAGAGTTCATCATATCTACGCTAAGTTTATCAAGTGTGACTTTTTCCAAAAACAAGTCCATTACTTAGGCCATGCTATTTCTAAAGAAGGAGTGGCAATAGACCATGACAAGATCAGGTCTATTATGGAATGTCCCACCCCAAAGGATGTATTTGATATCATATACTTTATGGTCTTAGCAAGATATTATAGATGGTTCATAAAAGGATTTTCCAAGATTGGTTGTCCAATCACTTCCCTTCAGAAAAAGGGGGTTAAATTCATTTGGACATCAAAATGTGAAGAAAGATTTCAGGAACTGAAATACCTCCTGACCCATGCACCCGTGTTGAAGATTGCAGACCTGGATAATGATTTCCTCGTGTGTACAAATGTCTACAAGGAAGGACTTGGAGCATTCCTTACGCAAGAGGGACGTGTAATTTGCTACGCGTCCCAGAAATTAAATGAGCATGAGATCAATTATGTGACCCATGTGGACATCAAAATGTGAAGAAATATTTCAAGAACTGAAATACCTTCTAACAAATCCACCCATGCTGAATATTGTAGACCCTGATAATTACTTCCTAATGTGTATATATTCCTATAAGGAAGAACTCATAGGATTCCTTATGCAATAAGAATGTTTAATTTTCTACGAATACAAAAAAATGAATGAGAATGAAATCAATTACGTGGCCCATGATCTAGATTTGGTTGCCATAGTGCATGCTTTAAAAATGTGGAGGAATTACCTCCTGGGTATGATATTTGTACTTATAAGAAACCACTATGGGTTGAGGCACCTGTTTGATCAATCAAAACTCAATGCTATATAAGCTAGGTGGATGGCTCTCCTTAGTGAGTTTTATTTCGAAATCAAACACATCAAAGGAAAGGAAACTAGAGTGGTCGATGGCCTTAGAAGAAGTGTGAGAATGATTCACCTCATAGTGGTAAGCACCTATGAAACAGATGTCAGGGAAAGATTCAAGAATGCACAAGAAAAAAATGCATTCTTCAAGACCGTGACCTCATACCTAAGGCAAGATCCTATAGGGATAAAGTATGAAGGCTATCAAATGCTCGATAAAGGCCTACTAACTTACAGAAAAAAATTGTATATCCCAAGTTGTGATGACTTGAAGAGGTTGATAATGGAAGAACTACACAAGATACCATATACTAGTAGTCCAAGTTATCAAAAAATGATTACGGACACTAGAAAACAATTCTATTGGCTTGGATTGAAAAATGACATAGCTGATTATTTAGCTAAGTGTTTAGAATTCCAGCAAGTTAAGGAATAATACCGACATCCAGCAGGGTTGTTACAACCCCTACCAATTCCATAATGGAAATGGGAAACCATTTCCATGGATTTTATCATCGGATTACCAAAATTGGCCAAGAAGAATGATGCCATCATGGTAGTGGTGGAAAAATTGAGCAAGTCATTCACATTGTTCTTGTCAAATCAACTTGCAAGGAAATAGATATTGCCAACATCTTCATGAAGGAGATATTCAAACTGCATGGAATGCCTAGGGAGATTATATCTGAGAGAGACACAAAATTTACTTCAAGATTTTGTAAGTCCTTAATGGTTGGTTTTGAGACTAAATTGTTGTTTAGCACAACCTATCACCCTCAAACTGATGGGGAAAAAAAGTATTAAACCAGATATTAGAAGACATGTTAAGGATGCATGTAATGCATCATCTTAAAAAATGGGAAGACTATCTACCATTGGTACAATTTTCTACAACAACAGTTATCAAGAGTCACTAAAGATGATCCCTTTTGAAGCCCTCTAGGGTAGACAGTTCAAGATTCTAATCAACTGGAGTAATCCAGTAGATAGAACTATAATCAGACCCGACATGTTGAAAGAAATGGAACAACAAGTTATTTATATTAAGAAAATATGAAAACTACTCAGGATAGACAGAAGAGTTACGCCAACAGAAAGAGAACTCCTAGAGAGTTCAATATAGGAGACCATGTCTATCTCAGAGTTAGGCCGAGGAAGATTTCCTTGACAATGGGAGCTTGTGCCAAGCTAGAACCCTAGTATTGTGGAACCTTTAAAATATTATATAGAGTGGGACCTGTAGCCTATAGGATACCACTTCCTCTCATAGTAAAGGCACATAATGTTTTCCATGTTTCATTATTGAAGAAATATGTACATGATTCTAGTCATATAATTGACTATTCTGTGATCGAGGTGGATTCAGAGGGAGAATTATTTCCAGAAACTCAATGCATACTAGACAGGAAGGAAACATCACTCAAGAACCAAACCATTGCACATGTCAAGGTACAGTGGAAACACTTTGGCCCAGATGAGGCTACGTGGGAAATGGAGGATTCCATGAGACAAACATATCCATTTTTGTTTACTTTTGTATATACAAAGCATATTGACAAATAGAACATTGAGGGTGATTTTCCTTTAAGGGGGAGGGAATTGTAAAACCCCATTTCCCCTAGTTTGTAAATATAACTATATTGGCCAAGAGACTATGGAAAACTCAACATGTGTGAATGTTTGATTTGATGGACCTTTGTATAAAAGGTTGATGAATGTAAATTTTGTTATTTACTAGAAAATGGATAAGTGTTGCATGAATGTTGGAAGGGGAGTGTGCTTAGAGAGACCACAAATGCTATGAAATAGATGGTGAAGGGGACCAGGAATGGTTTCGTTAACCTCCACCAGACCAGTACTTTGTTGGATTTAATTTCTTAAGATCAGAACAAGCCTCTGACCCAGGAATGAATTATAGTCATCCTGGTAGGTGGGAAGACCTCCTCAAGAGTTAATGAGGGGATGAGGAAGACCGCCCATCTGTAAGGCTTCTAGACCTAACCACAGACTAGGAATTTGGGTGGCCACACACAATCTTGGTGAGGAAGGAAATAAAGGAAGGCATGGTGGGAAGAGGAAAACCTTCGAAGAGTGTAGAGACGAGAGACTGAGCTCTCGGGTTCAAAGAAGAATAATGAAAAGGGTGTGTTTTGATCACAGGAAATAGAAACTGACTCGGGAGAAGGAGAGTAACATTCATCCTTATCTATGACTGAGTTGAGAGAAGGAGAGTAACCTTCATCCCTATCTATTTTTGTGACGAGATAAGGAGAGTAACCTTCGTCCCTGACTTCCGTTGAGCCAAAAGAAAATATCCAATCTCAAAGAATCGTGGTATAACTTAGGGGTGGCCAGTGGTAAATCTGTTAGGAGTGATTGATCCTATGGTTGGGTGGAAATAGGCATCCCTTTCAGCAGTTGCGTCACATCTTCCAGTTCTGATAAGTGTTTTAATGCTTTATGCTTTGAAATGGAATAATGAATGAATGCATGTATGTACACATTTAAGATTGGCCTCTGTTTTGATTGATCGAGTGATGTGTATGTATTTATCTTCTTGAGGGATTATGCTTCTATTTAATTTTCCATATGCCCAAGTTCAACCCTCGAAGGTGTTTTCCCCAGGGAGTTGCCTTACAGCTCCAGAGTCAGAGCAAGCCTCTTGGAACTGCTACCGTCTCAGTAATTCCATGAGATTACCCCACCCTATTTTAGAAATGAATGTTTCGTGAGCTAGGAAGGCGCTTCCTTCAAAATAGTATCCTAAGATACCTTAGGCTCACGACCATGATGTTAACCAAATATTGGCTAATAGTAGAGCTTATAGCCTAAGATTCATTAGAGGGTCCATATGACCAAGGTCTAGGAAGCCTGCGTTAATTTTGAAAGGAGCTAACTCTTCATGACTTTGGAGCTTCGGGAGCTCGAAGCCCTGGGATGTCAAACTTCATAACTGTAAAAAATACCTGAATGTCGGAGTCACGAAAGGTTGTCAGTTTTTGATCTGGGGGAGTCCGTTGGGGCCACTAATCGATAGTCTGATCGTCTAGTGGAAGGTTTCACATATGGTACTTTGGCGAAGTTCCACATCAAGAGAATGAACATGCTATAGCATAAACTCCCCAAAAGTCGAAGTTACAAAGTGAAGGAGATCCGTAGATCTGGGGGAGATCATTAGGAGCCTCGCCTATCATCTAATCATTCAGGAGAAGGGACCCACACAGGATACTTTGACGAAGTCCAGCTTCGGGAAAATGGAGTGGCAATGGAGCCAAAACTCCCAAAGGTTGAATTCACGAAGTGACTTGGACCGTAGATATGGGGATCCTTCGAGTCCTATCCTAGCCATCAAATTTGTGAGGTAGTCATCTTGACATTGAACACTTCGGGAGGATAGTGGTGTTGTGACACAAAAACACCCAAAGGCTGAAGTCATGAAGTAATGAGAACCATCGATCCTCAGACTCTTCGGGATCCCTCTCAGCCATCGATACAGGGATGCATGGTGCTAGATATTTGAGTCCAGAGATTGGGCACTCCAGGGAAAGTTGAGTTGTGGTGTGTCGAAAATCTCCGAAGCCTGAAGTAACGAGATTCGTTGATTTGAGGACTCTTTGAGACTTTTCCTAACTGTCAAATCTGGGCTTTGTTTAGCCTGATGCTGACCAACTTTGGGATAAAGGAGGAGTTTGCATCGCAAAACTCTTGAACACCGATTTCCTAAAGTATCATGAGCTGTATATCCATGGATCTACGTGGATGGATCTCAACCGTGAGATCTAAGGAATGCTAAAGGATTCCAGTCTAGAGTGACATGGAGCAGTGATGTCCCCTAAGGTGACATGGACGCATGATAGATGTGCAACATGTCACCTGGATTTGTGAGTATCATATGCCTTATAGACCCATTGGAATGTGATAGGTGTCACCCTTGGCCCTTACACGTGTCATCCCTTGGCATGAGCCCTATTAGCCAAAGTGGTTAGTGAAGTGACCAGAAATCTGGGACTTCGGACTCCAAAGGAATTGGGGTATAGTATTGTAGGGAGTCAATCCTATCTGTTGACGTCGGGGAACACATGGCACCATATCCTTTACTCCATAGGTTTAACACACCTAAAGGAAACAGGCATAAAAGGTTGAATACCCCTGAAGTCGTAGGGAGCCAAAGGAGATCTGAACCATTCATAAAATAGGACACGTGTCAGTATATAGTTAACTCTAGAGGATTTGAATCTTAGTGCTTCGAAAATCCTCGAAGCTCGTAGTAATAGAGAGGATCTCAACTGTCCATCGTTTGGGGATGCATGGTAGGTGATATGTTATTTGAGAGGATAGCCCCTTCAGAGAAAAAGTGGAACAAGAATTCTCAAAGGCCCGAAGCCCAGAGTCCACCCAATCCGTTGATCTCAGAGGACAAGTGTCAGGAGATCTGTCACTGTGGAGGAACGCTCATTGTGAGAGTTGAGAACTCATGAACGCCGAAGCACCAGAGTTCATCGTATCTGTTAGTAGTGGAGGACGTGTGTAAGGAGATATGATACTTTGGAAGGATTTCACTCCCGATATTTGTCTGTGTGAAGACTCAGGAACTATCAAAGCCTAGAGTCCCAAAGTGAATAGAAGTTGTCGATTCTTTGAGGACACGTGGATTCAGATTGTGAACTTTGGAGTTTTTCCACTCCATAGGATTCACATGGGGGTTGTTCGGAATTTCCCAAAGAGTCAAAGCCCGAAATTGTTGTGGGCCATTGATATTAAAAGATAAGCGTACACTATTTATTAGCAAGGTGACACATGGAAGACATAGGTACATTCCGTTAGAAATCCACTTCGGAGGATTTGTGGAGTGTGCATGTGGATTCAGTTGAAGCCCAAGTTTCCAAAGGAAGAGATTGGACTGTATATATCAGTGAGGAAAAAGGACTGTTGATCCTATTTCTGTGGTTTCGGAGGATTGTGCCTCCGGAAGAATTGGCTGCAGCGTGAAGCGAGAACGCCTGAAGAGCTTTGGGAATCCATAACTTGCAACCCAAAGATCGGATTTGAGCTTGGTAGCAGTCATTAGAATGATACGAGTAAGTAGAATAGGATTAAGACCTCGGAAATAGGATTTGAGATGTTAAGGATAGTGAAATTTTGACGCCCCATCCCTAGGAAAGATACTCAGGGCTCGGGTGTGTTACATTGAGAATATGCATGGTCTCTGAGTCAACACATCTGCTACTTTGTTCATCATTCCTTTAATGTAAGTAATATCAAAGTCATATTCACTTAGTAGTAATATTAAAGTCACATTTTGAGTCAAAATTTTTTGCAATCCACAATGATCAGTCTTTAAGTTGAATTTTCATCCGATAAGGTCATGTCTCCAAACTCGTAAGGAATATATAATCACTAAGAAATCCAAATCGTGTGTTTTGTAGTTCTCTGATCTGAATTTATGAAGGAATGTAACACAATGCAAAAATAACCATGAATGCAAATATGCAACGGAAATAACACTTCATTTCATTAATATCAAAGAACTGAAATTTGTTTATAGACAAAATGGAAATAAACTAGCTAGGGCATTGGTAGCTTATCTCTGAGAAGAGATGTGGAAGCTATAGGCCTCTAAACTCTGTGTCCCAATGAGGCTCAAAGGCCTACATATTATTGAGAAACAATGGAAACCCTAAACATCCAAAAACCTAACCCTAGGAGATGAAACACCGAAATATGGGACCCGTCGGGGTAAATTGGTACATCAATTTCCCAAGGTCGTAACTTTGGCATACTATCTCTGTTTGACGGACATGATACATTGTTATAAATATCTATTTGAGGACTACAACTGATGACAAAATATCGAGAACGGAACAATCGCTTATTCTTCAGATGTTTGATGCCCAAAAAACATCGTTTAGGACCTTAAAACGGCTCCGGAAGTTCAGGACCCGAAAAACTACCAAAAATAGTAAATTGTTCTACAATTAAGGAAACTGAAAAAATGAAAGAAAGAATGGTGGGGGTCCAAGTGGAATAGGAGGGTGGCCACCAATATCCCCCTGGATCATTCCTCCACCCTTAGGAATAAATGGTCCCCATTGCGTTGAGTTCCTCCATGAGATGAG
>CBVK0100329768.1:0-17109 GCA_900067695.1 Picea abies
TAACACCTTGTGTGGTTTTCTGCTTATAGCTGCTTGTTGTGCGCCTTGCGTCCTCTTGTTGTGATCGTTGTGGTTGTGTCTTGTCAGTCGTCGGGTGGCGACGTAGAGTCCAGTGTGTCAGTTTCCCTTCCCACACACGTGCACACACTTTTAAAACTAAAAAAAAGTAAACAAACAAAAAAAAAAATTCACCTGTTTTCAGCATTGTTGTCGTAACGAAGAGGGTTGTTACATAATATGACATAAAGATATAAAAATATTAACTCTCTATAATGATTATAATCACCATATATAATCTTTAGAGGGGGAAATCATTTGCATATTCTATTAATAAAGAAAAAAATATTACAACTTACAAACAAATAGCTTGATGAATCTTCTCCCAATTTCCTTGCCCAAGCTCCATAATGAATCTGACATTATTCATTTAATATTTCTTTCCCTCCTCTTTTCCCATGAGAGACCCTCAATATATAGGATGAAATAGATGGGATGGTGGATAACTCTTAGACACTCAAAACTAGGGAAAATTTTAGGGGCTAAATTTTGCCCATGGGATAATTTTCCATGTTTTTTCCCAAAAACATATTCGCCATTCTAAGAATGATTCACCCAAATTCTATAGGATAGAATAATTTTACCTTAAAATTAGCCAAAAATTTATACAAACTATATAAAATTCTTAGAAATTTTAATATTTTTACAAAATATCACCAAACATTGTATAGTTGGCATATTAAGGACTAGTAAGATTCACCAATGTTTCTACACTTCAAAAATAATTTTTCATCCTTAAATGCATCCCTGCTCAAAATAAAAACCTTCTTGAGGTTGAATTACAATAAATCCTAGCTTGATCCCATATCGTTGTAATTGTTTCTAATTTGAGGGTGACAGACCTGGTCACACCATGCGTTCCTGTAGGATGTGAACAGTCGCGATTTGCAATAGACCAAGGCGTGAAAATCGATTTGGGTCCTTATATGTAAAAGGACAACTCATGAATAGGAAAAATGATGGTGTATACTCAAGGTAAACATGACATAACTCAATGTTTTACCTTGCTAACCTCATGAGGTACTTAGGTGGGAAATAATTGTATAATAGATGCCCCCTAAAGTATGATATCATAAGAGGTGTATGATGACCAAAATAATTTGCGAACAAAAGTTATGGAGATTTAGGCGAAGGAAGATGGGAAGAATCTATCATTAGTCCTTCACAAAAAATAAAATCCCCAAGGTGGGCATACCCATGCTCGGTAATAGAAACTAAGCATAGCTTCAAAAACAAATAAAGCGTAGATCCATGCATGACACAACTAATTAGCCCATGGAAAAAAATAATATGTTGTGGATTCATGTCAAAAGTGAGAACATAGCTAGGACTAATTGGAAATGTGTATCTATGTCACAGTATACAAATCAGTGAGATGAATCTATGTTCGAGCAATATTTGAAGGACTCATGAAAAACTCCATCGTAACATGGGAGGATATGTTGTAAACAAATAATGTGGTCCCAACCCAAGGTCTTCATCTCAAAATCAGAATGGTATGAATCTACAACATGTGAATAGATGAGATAAGGTCAGACATGGTAGAAACCGTCTAATTACAAGTCATTAATGGAAAATGTTAAGAGATTGGAGGGAATCCACCGATGATGATGATGGACCCCAAGATACCTAATACAATATAGTGAGTGTGATTAGATGAGATGTAACTGAATAATTATAGACTCATTCAACATGAGGTAATCATGTGAACCCATTGCTGGAAATGTGAGGGAACTTGTAACCAATGTTATTAATTGGCTTCTAGATTTGATCCTGGGTAATGATTTGGTGTTGACACGATGAAATCTGTTGAAGGAGGGTCTTCATGTATCCCTCGCTAATCAAAATAAAATAGATAAAGGTATATGGTGTAAAAAGTAGAGCATAACTTACTCATGGATGGCTAGGATAAATGGGTTGAAGGGATGAAAATGGACAAAACAGGATAAATTCCCTTGAACAAAATGACACGACAAATAACTTGACTTGGAAGCATTGACTCGATAATGACCAAAAAACTCACCATGGTAGACTAGAAGAGTGAGAAATCGAAAGAGTTTAAAAACTCAGGGAGATGGTAGTGATTCAGAGGCAACGGATAACCCAATTGTGGTACATAGATGTAAAACAAGTGCGTTCTTCAAGGGTGACTTGACAGATGAATGCTATTTGTGAAGATGACTAAACTAAAAACCCCTCAAATTTCCCCCCACCATGAACGACAAGTAGCCATTTTTTTTTAGAGCTCGAGGAGGATAAAATATGCTTGATATAGCTCATCTTCGATGAGTCCCTCATCACATGTTTAATGAACCTCAATAAGGAGAGGTTTGTTCCCATATGGGTCCTTTAATGTATAATTTTATGAGTCCAAAGAAGGTAAAATTAATGGTCTTTTCACATTTATAGAGTCTAAAAATAACTTAAAGAAGACTCAAAGGGTATTATTTTTCAGAAATTTATTCCCTAGAGACCAAAAAAGTACAAAAAAATACAAGGGAGAACTCTTCTAGCCAAGATTGACTAGAGTATTCATTTTTCATAATTAGGTGACCTGGGATGAAAAATCGTTAAAATTACACTAAATGGATGCCCTTTCAAGTTCATTTAATGAGTGTGAAAGGAAACAAGATCACTTGATGATTTTTTCATGTTTAGGGAGTCTAAGAAAATCTTAAAGGAGACTCCAGTGTGTACCTTTGTCATGGTTAGTTACTGAGTGTGACAAAGGGATAATAGTAATCTCGACTGAAGAGAATGAGTGGTTTGCAATGAATTTCTACGCACATGGATAATATGAATTAATAAAATTACTTCAAAAATACATGGAAAATGATGACCACTCATAAAAGCAGTTCTTGTCGAGGTGTGCAAAAAGAAGGCCAAATAATGCAAGAGGTGGATGGTCAAGGCTACTGCATAGTGGTAAGAAGAATATGAGAATAACAATAGCATAGTGGAATGAAGAATAAATTGAGAAACAAATGCATATGCTACCATTAAGAAACAAAAAAAATGTTCACGGACCCTTGTCGAGATGTTTCCAAAATAAAGAAGAAGAGAGAAAAATGAGGCTTATCTTGAAGTCATGGAGGGACTAATAAGAGGTATCCTAGGCCTATGGGGAAATGCAGCATGGGAACCAAATGGAAATATAGGTGTTAACTAGGGTGACCATGAAGGGTAGGCAATATTGACCTAGTTACGATGTTCAAAAAGAGTGGCTAATGTTGCAATTGGTCGGGTTCGAAATTAAGGCATAGTGTTGGCAGTAGGGACAGTTAATAATGGAAGGTGGGAAATGTAGGGAAGAACCTATTCCTATATGCCAGTTTGGGAAAACTTACCTCAATTTCAATGGATGTCCCTATATTTGTAATAAGAACATCCCTAGAATTATGTCAACACATGTAAACTAGATTCCAAGGTCAAAACACAAAGTGAAATCCCAAAAAGAAAATATTTTTAGATTTTTTCGATATGATGTACACAAAACAAAAGGAACTCAGACCACACACTTATGTACAAGGAACTACACATTTTGATTTTTTAGACAAAGTAGATCCCATTGCAAGGCTCATTCCAAGGAGTTTTTTCATAATTGATGAACTCATGAGTTGTTTTCAACATCATATGGCTCACCATATCATGGCCATGCCACATAGGAATGAATCTTTGTGGCTGAAGATAATCAATTGGAGTAGGTTCACGAACTATGTAGGCTCCTTGATGGGCTCCATCAATACATGAAGGAAGTATGAAACATGAATCTTATATGGAATGGATAGAAGAGAATTTAGTGGCATGTTCTGAAAAAGATAAGCAAGGTGGAAAAGGGTTAAGACTAGGGTTTTTACTAGATGCCCCAACAAATGCCCCGAGTCTCGGATCAAGACTCATTGTGTTAACTCTCTGCATTTTCAAATCAAGGAGAATGAAGGTGTGATTATTATCAAGCTCTCTAGGCTTATCAATGGAATCCATGACTTCCAGGATGGCTTCTTCTAAACGAAACTTAGTATCTAGAAAATCATGTGAACTGAGAGAGTCAAAAACTTGTACAGATAGAGAAGGTTGATCACACTCCACATGAGGATGGAGTTGTTGACCAACATCAATAGATTCTGATGGGATTGATGGATCAATAATTTTTTTTTTTTTGAGTAGGATGGATTCTCCATATGAGTCATGATCCTTGGGATGAGGTACCACCCAAGGATAAACTAACCTGAGGGATCCACTAGTAGATGAAAAAATCATATTGATAAGAGCGATATAGGTAGTATCATGTGCAGGAAAGGGGACTATCCCCATAAGATATGGATCTTTAAACATACCTATACTGACACTTTTGTACCATTTAGAAGACTCACCTATAAAAGGAACGTTGGTGCTAGGATTAGCTTGCAAGTCGGGTGTGAAAGAATCGGGTTGGTCAATGGTAACTATATTTCCTTGATGGGGAAAACATATGATGTGAAAGTCATTGGATGCAACAAAATTCATTTCATGTAACCAAGTGAGAACCAATAGAACATTATAGTCGAGTGTGGCATCTACTACTTCAACTTCTACAGAGACAGTATTGCCCCCAAGATCAATGGATAAAAAGGTCAGAATTTCGTGGGGTTTGAAAAAATGTCTGTCAAAATATTTTTAGATGGTTTGAGATGTGGTTAGATAAGAAGAACAAAGGGATTTCCAACATGACAAAGACATAATGTATTATTGTCAAGACAACCAACTATGATTTGCAATGCTAGTTGGTGTAAGAGATGTGGTTCACTTTGTTCTACGTCAAAGGAAATAATGTTTAACTCTAAACAGTTGATTCCCCCTTTATATGATAACAATAATTTTCGATGTGAAGGATATCTCTACAATAATTTGAATCTCGACATGGTTCATGGTGTCTAGGAGAGATCTTCCACTATTCCATAGTGTTAACATTCCTGAGCATTCAGATGGTAGTTCTTCGAAGTACCCCTTTTTTGGGGAGGATTGAGGGTTCATAAGTTGGTTTCTCTAATGTGAGAGGGTATTTATATGGTGAAATTGATGGAGGATACTTAGATGAATGTTCCCCCTCAGGAGTACCATAGTTTTTCCTTGTAGTGGATAGTGCCATCGTGGATTTAACCATCACAAAATTTCTGGTTGAGGCCCCTGTGTTTCCCCCGGTTGGGGGTGCATGGGATTGTGATACCACTTTTTTTTGCTAGAGGGGGAAGGATTGGTTAATACCACTGGTTGGGATAAATATCCCCCTCACTCGAGGTATTGATGTACCTTGACAAGGTGAGGGTAGTCTTTGGTGAGTTGGTCCTCCTTACATACCACGCAACGATATTTTTCCTTTCTTTTGTTTTTACCCTCAACATTGCGGTCTTGGGTTTTGTGTCCAGTCTACTCATAAGAACTATTTTTTTTTTTCTTATTATTTTGCTTCTTTCTTCCATATTTTTGTGGGTTTTTGCGTGGAGTGGATTGCACTATGTTTACCTCAAAGGTTTGAGTAGGGGAAAAAGTTGAGGTGGTATTTGTACTAGTCTGTGATGAGGCTAGGGTGGAGGATGTATGGATTTTTTTCCCAGTTGATCGGGTCAGAGAATGTAGTTTTACAAAACCTACCATGCCATCGACATGGGTTTCTAGGGATGGTCTCGAAGAATCTTTTTACTGTCAATGAGTATGATGTATTAGATCATATAGTTTGTTAGACTAGGAATATACTAGGTCTAAATATTGAGCACGAATGATCTCCTTCTCCTCGGTGAAAAAACCTCCCACAATGACATCTCTATTAATGGGCGATAGGAGTGACTTTGTGAACCAATCCTCTAGGATTTGGTTTAGAATTGTATCTTTAATTAACCATCCATGCTGCCTCCATTCGTTAATGTGATAAGATATATGGGTGGAGGTGGATTGCATAAGAGAGGTTAGAAGCTAGGTACCGGTCTCATACCAGATTGGCAGGGGCATATGGGTCACAAAATACATAGCGAGAGAATTAAAGTCGACATTAAAGGAGTTTCATAGCAGCTTGATATACCATTTTACTGCAGAACCTATGAGAGTTCTCTGGAAAAGTCTTAAGAGAATGGAATCATCCATCAAGGAGATAGAAGAACACAAAATATGGAAGGTCATTACATGATTGTTGGGATATTCTCTAGGTTTTCTGTGGAACTTCGGGATATCATATGTTATTTTTGCAGGGATTCGTGGCCAGAACATGGCATGTTATATGAGATTGTTATTCAAACGCCACAAATTTGACAGATATAATGTAGCCAAAAACAAATGTTTTTGGTTGGGTTTCATATATTGGTAGTACATATGTGACATCGAGGTACTAGTAGGACCATATACAAGTTGTGATGGCATTGTAAAACCTGATGGTCCTTTGATATACTGAGGTTGAGAGGGTTGGGGAGTAGCAAACATGGGGTTCATGATTTGAGCAGGAAAATCTCCTTGCGAAGAGATTCCCATATATTTAGTTTGAACACATTGAGCATTTGGAACTTCCATATATTATATTCTAGTGTGAAGGCATGTAGGGAATCCCATAACAAGTTTCCCCCAGACTTGAGTTTGGATTCTAGTAAGGGATTTCATTGGCTAGTTTCTAGTAAGGGATCGCCCCCAAACTGGTTGTTTCCCCCAAATTGGTTGTTTCCCCTAAGTTGGTTGTTGTCCCCATGTTGGTTTTTCCCCCCATGTTGGTTATTTCCCCCATGTTGAATATGGCCCCGCAACTAAAGGTTTCCCCCAGTTGGAATTTCCCCCCAAGTGGGAGGTATGGAATAAATTCCCATCTGAATAATTTGTGTAGGATGAAAAAATCATGAGTTTGTCATTTTTTTACGTACTTGACTTGAAGGGGTAAAAAAGAGCTACTTGTCACAGGGATTGAGGAAGTAGCATTGTTGGCCACCTGAATAGAGGGAAAAGGTATATAATGCCCAATTAAAGTGCTTGGTGTATACATATGTGCATCTAGAGAAGTGGGAACAAAAGTTGTGTTCACAAGCTGTTGTGATGGGGTAACATGGTCCAATGATGTTCCCCACAAAGGAGAAGTTATAGTAGTAGTGATATGTGCCAGAGAATTTATCTTAGGGTTAAGTGGGGGTATCACCATTCCATATGTATAATAAAGTGGAGTTGTATCCATGCAAGTTCACAAGCTGTTGTGATGGGGTAACATGGTCCAATGATGTTCCCCACAAAGGAGAAGTTATAGTAGTAGTGATATGTGCCAGAGAATTTATCTTAGGGTTAAGTGGGGGTATCACCATTCCATATGTATAATAAAGTGGAGTTGTATCCATGCAATAATATTTCCTATTGTACATATCGAGTGGTAAGGGATAAGATGAAAAATAATCAATAAATCTTATTGAAGGAAGCTCAACAAGTAGTGGGTTATAATGAATAGTAAAAGGGGGATATGAAGGAGCGAAATAGCCTTTCCCAATGATTTCTACTACCTCTTCGAGATGGTCTCTTAGGGTAGGTACACTACCAATTTTAGAATCAATCTCTTCGTTAATAGTTCCTTCATTGAAAGGATTTTGTGGAGGATCGTTCTCTTCGGAATCCAACCCTTTCATTCTACAAGATCTTCATAGACCTGGGTCGACCATGGTGAATGTATAACAAAAATTTTGATACCTAGGGCAAACTATGAATGTTGAAATAACAAATCCCTAAGAAATATGAAAGTAATCAACCAAGAAAACAATAGGTAAGGGTATCTTCCAAAGACATGATGTTCAGTTGTTAGTGAAGATATGCGCAACAGTTATGATAATCCTCATGTAACAATCCCCCAAGGTGAATGTAAGAGCCTGGAGGAAAATACCCACTTGGTTCATTGAAGAAAATATTAAACGTATGTCACACGTACCACAAGGAATCCCCCTTGCAGTCACATGTGTGGAATCGTAGGAGAGGTTATTATGTCTTCAAATTCACAATTAACAGTCTATAGTCGATAGTCAATACTATAAAATGGGCATGGGGATGTCAGAAAAAAATCTATGGTCCAAAAATAAGAAGAAGTGTTGTCACCCCGAGGACTTGCCACTCTTCAAATCCCCAAACTTGCAATATCCCCACTAGGAGAATGAAAGAGGGGAAATCTCAATCGATCGCTTCTCTTGACCTCATGTTTAACTCTTGTGTGAGAGGAGTTGTCCCGAGTAAGTTTGATTGATACTATTGGATTTTCTCTCTCTCTAGTATTCTAGGGTTTCGTTTAGTAACCTTGGATAGTTTACTCACTTTTTCCTAATCCATAGGCCATATCATTATACTACTATTGGTGTGATATCCATATCTATATCCATAGTCCATATCCTACAAATGCAAGACAAGCTCTTTAAAATATGTACCCAAAACTCCACCTATGAAAGTAGAATGCAATTTTTTTTTCCTTCTTTTTAAATATTTCAAATTACATGAAAAAATAAAAATATATACTTATTTTTCTTTCTCTTTCAATAATAATGAAAGGGATCAATGGCACATGAAAATGATCCCAAAGATAAAGAAGGTGAGGAAAACTAGCACTCAACTATGCTAACAAGAAGTAAAATAATCCAATCACAAGGATGTCTTCAACACTTGTTACTTGGAAACAAAAAAGTAAAGCTTTCAATGCTAAAAAAAGGTTTTCAAATTATTTGAAAAAGGTTGCATCAATGGTTGTTGAAAAATATATAAGAAAGGCATGTGAGACTATAAGAAAACATAGAAAGTATCTCTGGGTTGGATTTGAAGGATGTCCCTCCAAAATACAACTTTTTAGTGGCTGGTTGAGTCTTGCTAGTTAAGACAAAGTGACCATTCAGACTTTGTACATGGAGAGACTTGTAACCCCTAACACTAGTCACACTGATCGATGTGATTTTTAGGTGGTCTCACTCTGTAGTGGAGTAACACATGATAAAAAGGTGTGTGGTTGATTTGTGTGCACAAGAAAATCATGACCACTATCGTATGAGTGTGAAAAATAATAGATCTAAAGAAGATCTATCAAATTTGGGACTGAACACTTTTAAATAGACTCGAAAAAGACTTACGGGGAGAATGAAAAAAAAAATGGGGCTTAAAATAGGCAAGGATGTTGAGAATATGAATTTAGAAATTGAGGAGGAAAACTAAAGAAACAATAATGACTTCCCCAGTGGGGTCACTAGTATGTTGAAGGATAAATGTACCCCATAGGAGTTACCTCCCTTAGGCTCTTCCTAGACCTAAGACAAATTAGATATGCAAGCTAAAGACTTTCCTAGATATAAATAATACATGAAGAAATATCTGAGATGAAATAGTAAAGGAATTACTCAGTAGTTCGATGGTTGTCCCTGCATGATCCTTGGTCATTTAGTCCTTTGAATATTTCCTTAACTTTCATGAATGTTTATCTACACACACAAGAACACCAACAAACACCTATCACGAGATCAAATGTAACATGTATTAATCACTGATAGATCTAATAATATGACATAAATACATGAAAATATTAAATCGCTATAAATATTATAATCACCATATACAATCAATTAGAGGGGAAAATCATGTGCATCTTCTATTAATAAAGAAAAAATGATTACAACCTGCAAACATATAGCTTGATGAAGCTTCTCCCAATTTCCTTTCCCAAGATCTGTAATCAATATGAAATTATAAGTTTACTCTTTCTTTTCCTCCTCTTTTCCCATGAGAGACCCTCAATATATAGGATGAAATAGATGAGATGGTGGATAACTCCTAGACACTCAAAATAAAAAGCTTCTCGAGTTAGAATTATGAGAAATCTGAGCTTGATCCCATATTGTTGTAACCAATCCTAGTTTGAGAGTAACAAACTTGATCGTGCCCTGCATTCCTATAGGATGCAAATGGTCTTGATTTCCAAGAGATCAAGGCATGACCATTAATTTGGTTCATGATCTGTAAAAGGAAAACTCACAACTAGGAGAAAGGATGGTTTATACTCAAGGGAAAAGTGACTTAACTTAGTGTTTCATCCATCTAACCTCATGAGGTACTCATGTGGAAAATAAATGTATAATAATGATATTCACCTTGGTTGGATTGTATGTAATGGTTTTGTAATATTACCACAATTATCAAGGGTTTTGCCACATTTGTGATGTTCCTTAATGGTTATGTCACATTGTAACATTAATCTTGGTGGACTTGTGTTGAATTGTAGTTTTTTCAAGGGTTATATTGCATTATGATGTTCATGAAAACATATGTTGGATTATGATGTTAAACAATGGTTATGTAGTATTGTGACATTTATCCTGGTTGACTTATGTAAAATGGTTTTGTTCATCAATGGTTATGTTTCAATGTGATGTTCCTCGAGGCTTAGTGTTTATGTATTTTTAGTTACTTGGGTGAGAAAAAAGAGACCATTAAGTGTAAACTAGGGTAAATTTACACCACATTTAGAATGTTTTAGTTAGTCGTTAAACAAAAATAATCAATTCTAGGTAAACAAATAAAAAAATACATAAATACAATGAACATGGGAATAAAACATAACACATTGGATTGTAAGCAAGGATGAAATGTATACCAAATGGAAAGACCAATGAAATACACTATGGAGGATTGTAATGAGTAGATGGGCTCTCCTCCCCTCCTTGGAAGGGTCATTTGTTGTTCCTTGGTTCTCTCTCTCTCTCTCTCTCTCTCTCTCTCTCTCTCTCTCTCTCTCTCTCTCTCTCTCTCTCTCTCTCTCTCCTTTTGAATAATCTCTCTCTCTCTCTCTCTCTCTCTCTCTCTCTCTCTCTCTCCTTTTGAATAAGAAGTGTGCAAAAATATTTCCAAGTGGATATATTAATGCACAAAGATTTCAACTATGGGTCAAAAAGTGGTATCTTGAGAAATATGATTATCCAAGACTCATCCAAGAAACATAACAATTTATATCCTTCTATATCTTGAGTTCATGCTCATGGACTCTACTTATAAGCTTTGATCAAGCTCAATAATAACTGGTTCTAAGTGGGAAAGAGTTACCACTTGGATGTGGTTTCCCATGTTTGAGTGGACATGGAACCACTTAAGTAACTATCTTTAAATATCATGGAGCTCGAGACCTATTTGTACCTCTACTTAAGAGTACTCACGATGGTATTTTTTTCCATAAATGCATTGAATGTGGTTGGAAATTCACTTATGGTCAATATGCATAGATTTCAAAGGAATGGATGTATATACCCACATAGATTATGCAAATCTAGATTGTTCAGTCTTTCAGATGGCTACAAAATCCCATTTTACATAGTTTTGGTGCTCTACTAAGTATGGCATGTTAATGCCATGAGTATGCACTTTGTTATATCATATGATTGACCCTTCTGGTGATCACATGTATAGCTCTGTGAGAAATTTATATGTGATAAAAAATGACCCCTTATGAGTGAGGTTAAGAGAATATGTATAACCTATCTACACTATTATCTATTTGTATCTATGGACTAATTATTTGTAGAGAGAGAGAGAGAATGATATTGAGGAAATGAGTATGTTGCATGGAGGAAAAAGGGGAGACACATCTATAAAGGGACAATAATACCCAAAAAATCAAATTGATTTATACAAACAAGGTGAGAATCCCATAAATATAAATGACTACAACAATAGACAAAAGGATGATGAATCTTGTATAATCATAAGAAATATGAAGGACTTAATGGTGTTGTAACTGGAAAATTGGTGAAGTAGAAATTTGCAGTGCCCTTAAGGGTATCAGTAACAAGAAAGAATTATTCTCATAAATTTCTCTAGAACATGAAATGAACACATGGAATATGTTTTCATACTTGATGGAATTGATGACCTACCAAGCCCAACGATCTTCGATTGGAACTGGAAATTGCAACTGTCACAACATAAGACACATCATGATGTCAAACATTATTGGAGGAAATGGAAGTAGAGAGAAATGATCACTTTCTTTGTCCCATATGGGATTCATGGATTGTATGATGATGGGAATCAAGATACTCCAAAATTTCTGGAAAATAGTGTTGGTGTCGAAAAGAATAAAGTAGTGACTACACAAGGAAAGGTGCCCCTTGAAATCAATTGGTTATGAACTAGGTATTGACCTTGTAATAATGATGTGTTACTAATGAATACGGAAAATGGGACTCAATACTTTTCTTGGGAAGAGAAAAATTGATGGATGATAATGGTGATAGTGAAATAACCAGCTGGATAGAAAGTGATCTAAGGTCAAGGGGATGATTAGATATAGTGAATCTATGTCAAATTGGGACTAAGGATGTAGTGATTGTGAATGAATTGGTAGTTGTGGGTAGAAACTATGGGATTATAGTGAGAAATACTAAGATACACAAAGTGTGACCAATAATAAGGATGTATGTATATATGGGTGACTCGTTGTGAATTCTTTGACCAAGGGAAACTAGGGTTTCTTCCTTGTGAAATTATATGATCTTGTGTTATGTAATGGGTATACATTGTTTTTTTAAAACATGGATGTTTTGTACAATTAATAAATGAATAAAAAAATAAGTGGGTTAAATGTGGAAACATAGAGATGGGTTCCCCAGTGATCAAATGGCTCGACCTGGTGGTGTCAGACTAGTGAGTAAAAATGGGTGGTAGAGGCCACCTGGTTTGGTGTCTATGGAGGTGGGGAATGGTGATTTAGAATGTATATCATCAATTGATGTTAGGAAATATGAGGGGTGAGTGAAAACGTAGGAACATATTCAAGATAACCAACTGGAAAAGTGATGAAAACAAGGGATTACATGGGTTCTTTAGCTAACAATATGATGAGAAGAAGTATGAGTTTCATTCTCAAAAACTACTTGGACTCCCATTGATGGTAAAAAATAACATGGGTGTTGATTGGAAATGGGAGCTAAAAATTTGAGACAACCCATGTGAGTGGAATGCTACTAGAAAAAAACAACTAGGCATAGGAATAATGGGGTGAAGTTTCCATTGAACTGGAAAATGGAATCCTAGAGACATGTGTGGGGGAAAAATACTAGTAAAGGCAATTAACTCAGAGGGAGTAACTAACATGCTAGTTGAATAAGTGTAAACTTGAAGGGGATAGAAAATTGCTCTATTGTGAAATGAGACAAAGTGTAGCTATTGAAAAGTACCTACACAAATGAAACCAAATACCCAAAGTGAAAAATACCTGATAGGAATGAATATAACATGGAAATCAAAAGAAAACACGAAAATGACAGTGAGAAAACATAGTTGTGAAATGGGTGACGACATAAGGGGTCCCAGGGAAGGTGTGTGTAAAAATGAAAGGATCATAACATCGTGTAGAATGAAATATGACCATCCTCACAATGAAAATGGTTTGGAAAATTGTTAATCCCTAGACAAAGACCCATGTTTGTATAAACCCCTTATTAATCCCTAGATATTTAATTATTACACTTCTAGTGTTATATTTGTATGTGAGATAGAACCCTTCATTGCACCCTTTCACGAAGACTTTGAAAATAGGATAACCCGATTAAAGAACTAAGTTTATGAAATGAGTAGTAGTATGTTAAAACATGTGCATTTAAAACATTCTCAGAAACATATGGAAAATATGATGAAGGAAAATGGTGCACATATGGAAAATAAGATGGATGAACATAGGTATCAAATGGAAATAAAGATGAATGAAAATCTGGAACATGTGAAAAAAATATGGAAGAAGTGAAAATGTCCTAGTATGAAATGTTGTTACATACCCTAGATGACAATATCACTAAAATAAATAACAATGTTCAAGGAAATCATGAAAATGTAGAGGAAATAAAGATTGAGTCCTAGAATCATGATTACTCATCACTTCAAGAGCCCCATCATCAAGGTTCCAATGTATCACCAAGGAACTACTTCATTCCAAAGATTGATATAAGGAATTTTGATGGTAAAAATCTTATAACATGGATATTACATATGGAGAAATTCTTTGATCTACACCAAACACCATGATTACAAAAGGTACCTATTGCATATTTGTAATTAGAAAATGATATATTTGTTTGGTATCAATGGCTTTGTGAAAGAAAAAAGAATTATATTATCTCTTGGTCCATTTTTATGGATGAATTGATATCACATTATGGGGATTAAGAAGCTGTGAAATTGAGCAATTATTGAGTACCTCATCAAATGGACGAACCTACAAGTGGAATAGGCAACATGGGAAGATGATTTCTTCATGCAGACAAACCCATATTTGTGACATGTTGAGAACAACACGTGTTTAAAGGGGATGGGTATGTTAATCCCTAGACAAATCCCCATACAAAGCCCCATGTTATATATAAAAACATGTATTAAACCCTATATATTGAATTATTACATTACTAGTGTTATATTTGTATGTCGACTAAAAACCTTCATTGCACACTTTCATTATAATTATACCCTTTATATCCTATATATATATCTATATCTATCTCTCTCTATACATACATAATACATACATAATACATACATAACACACACTTATCTCTTGGTCCATTTTTATGGATGAATTGATATCACATTATGGGGATTAAGAAGCTATGAAATTGAGCAATTATTGAGTACCTCATCAAATGGACGAACCTACAAGTGGAATAGGCAACATGGGAAGATGATTTCTTCATGCAGACAAACCCATATTTGTGACATGTTGAGAACAACACGTGTTTAAAGGGGATGGGTATGTTAATCCCTAGACAAATCCCCATACAAAGCCCCATGTTATATATAAAAACATGTATTAAACCCTATATATTGAATTATTACATTACTAGTGTTATATTTGTATGTCGACTAAAAACCTTCATTGCACACTTTCATTATAATTATAGCCTTTATATCCTATATATATATCTATATCTATCTCTCTCTATACATACATAATACATACATAATACATACATAATACATATATATATATATATATATATATAGATATATATATATATTTCCCCCTTGAAGTGGACTATATTCATTGACTTTTTATAATTCTTAAGGCCTTGGATCGTAACAAAAAAAAAATTTGAACTGTCATATGGGCTCAAGGAACATGGTGACTGGTAAAAATAAAATGGGGGTGGGGCCCCCCATGCCACCCCATTTTTTATTGAATTGACATGGACACATGTGATTCTATAGATCCCATGACTTTCTGGAGTCCATTCCACACACTATGGTGAGAGGATTTTGATGGTGGGAGAGGGAAGTAAGGGTTTTTGATTCCTTCATTTCATTTACGCATTTAATTTTGTACATAGGATGGTGGAAAGGACCATACAATCCCTTTTTAAGGGTGTCTTTATGGTCTATGTGGGAAATTCGAAGACACCCATGCAACATCTCATGCTTATACTCTGGTTGCATGCATTATACCATGTGGCTAGGGAATCATAGTCATGTTGATAATGGTGTGAGTGCTAGTTTATCACCTGTGCTAAATTGTTCGATCATAAAGAGAAACATTGCGTACGTCAATGTAGCAATATGGGTGAAAATTTCGTAGGAATCCTATGTGAATATAACTCAAATAATTGTGCAGGTGGCTTGACTATTCAATAAATAGTGGTGTGACAATGTTATGTGTGACTTTTAGGAGATATAGTTGTGAAAAATATGTGAGTGATTTGCAAGTTGTGAGTTTTTGATGAGGTTTAAGGATTGAATAACCCTCTTCTTGATCCATAATATATTTGCAAAATGAAATGAATAAATATTATTATCAAAATATGCTTAACAAATAATAAAAAATATACAATAAATCGGATTTCTATTCAATAAGGAAATAAGCTAAAACTGTAAAATGCAGCGGAAACAAGCATGCTAGAATGGTGGAGACTTATGTATGAGAACAGATGTGATGGTTGTGCTCACTCACAAGAACATGATTAAAATGAGGATTTGAAGGCCTTTTTACAATAAAAAAGGAATTTCAAAAACCTTAGACATCCAAAAAACCTAACCCTAGGAGATGAAGTGCCAAAAGTCATATCGGCCCCGTTTGGGTAAGTTACTACATCAACTTCCCGGGGTCGTAAATCTTGCATATGATCTCCATTTTAGGTGCACGATATCCCATTGGAAAGGTCTATTCGAGGACTACACATTTTTATTCTATCTATCACAGGTCATTTTGACCGTGGTGAGCCCTAAAAAAATGTTTTTTAGAGCCTCAAAATGGCCCTGCCAGTCAGGGACCCAAAAGTTAGGGAAAAAATTGCCAAACTGGAAAAATGCCAAAATGAGCTAGTTGGAATAGGTGGGAGGCCCCCAAAATCCATCTAGATAAATCCTCCCCCCTTAGGAATCAATGGTATCCATTGCGTTGAGTTCCACCTTCAAATGAGGAAATTTCTATTGAATTTGGCCTAGGATGAGCCACTTTCCTTGGTGCAGGATTTGCCCTGCTTTGACAACTCAATAAAGATGGATCCTTTGCTAGAGAGTGCCCTTGATCTATTTTTCCACAATATAATAATTGGATTCCTATTGTATGTCGTTGGGGTTGAGCTCTATTGGTGTTATTTGTTCTGCTATCTCTGAGGTGTCTAATAATGGTGGGAAATACGGTCGAAGGATATCCACATTGAACACTGGGTGGAAGACAAGGAAAGTAGGAATGTTGATATGGAAAGAATTATCACCCACAAACCTTGGTGAAGGTGTACAACCCATAATAGAGTGGACGAAGCTTTCTATGGGGTCATGTAAGGTGTGCTTTCTACAAGTGCAATGAAACTTTGTCACCCACCTAAAACTTATGTGTCACCCAGTGTTGATCATGGCGTTACTTGTACTTTTCACTGGACTTCTACAGGATATATTGAACCTGTCGGTGGATGTACTGGATCTGCTCATAACATGGTGGATTTATCAACTTTAGATGGAGTAGGAGATGAGTTGGTCAAGGTGACCGCAAGGGGTAGTGAAACATCTATGAGACCCAATGGTTGGAATCTCAACCCCACCTGAAAGGGGTTGTGGTCAGTT
>CBVK0100329772.1:3502-21255 GCA_900067695.1 Picea abies
CTAAAAAGAACGTATTTATACCTTTTGTATTGTTCAAAGTAGTCATGGATTCATCCCATTTGGTAAGATATTCAAAAACTAAAATGATTTACTTGTGAATATTACTATATGGGTGGTTGTGTGTCATAATTTTCATACCTTATTTGTAGAAGGTAGTGACTATAGTGACTAGGTGTAAAGGAGCTAGTGGGACCCATGCTATATGTGTGAATACTTGGAATTTAGTACATTTCTTTAGTGCTCGAATACAATCATGAAATAGAGTGGGAAATAAGTAACCTCCCTCGATGAATTTCTAGGTGATGGACATTCCATATAAATTCCCACTATGAGAACCATTATGGAAATCATTGTGGACTCATTTAGCCTCTTCTTGGGTGAGACATACACGAAATATGGTGTGAAATCCTTGCCGATATAAAATGTTTCCTTTGAGAATATATCATGGAGCTTAGTGAAAAATAGGTCAATGACCATCTTGAAGGATATGTGAACCAAACTTTTTGGTGAGAAGGTAAGTGAGGATGTCATCATACCATGGGTCATCTGATGAGAGGAAAAGAAAATCCATGGGGAAATTTCTCATTTGCAAGTTAGTATTGAACGTCAGACACTAAATCAATGATTAAATCTACAAGGATAAGAGCCTTATTAATTTTTGGAGTGGTCCACTGTAAACCCTTGTTGGGATATGATGAATCTGAGAAAACTCCCAAATATGATGCAAAAAATGAAATTTAGGGGGTTCAAATGAATCTTGTACTTGCAGAACTTTTGAAGGATAATGAAAATATCCTTTAAATGTTGGGAATAGTTATTGGAATGAGATGCAAGATCAGTCAAGTATAAAAGGATGATATGAGAAACATCATGAAACACATAAGTAATTTCTTTCTTGAAAGTGGTTCCAACATTTTTGAGACCAAAAGGCATAACACAATATGCAAAAGTACACAATGGTGTACCGAACACATTCTTGTTTTAGTACACATGAAAGATCTAGATTTGGTTGTAGATGAATAACCCATATGTAAAGAACAATACTTATGTTTGACATAAGAATTGATCACTTGATCGATGAAATGAGTTGGGAAGTTTTTATTAGGAAAATATTGGTTTATGTCTCTAAATTTTGTGCAAACATGGATGGTGCCCTATTTTTTGTTGACAGAGACTGGTTTAGAGACCCATGATGTGTATGCAATGGGATAAATGAAACCATCTTTGTGAATCTTTTCAATTTATTATTTGATAGTTACTTCTTTGGATGGGTGAAGGGTCCATTTCTTTTGGTGAATGGACACAACATCAATCCATGTGTCTATATGATGTTCAACAATGACAAGGTTGATATTCAGGATTTCATTATATGACGAGGAAAATATGTTCTCATAATCCTAAAACGTAGCCTTATATGCAAGGAATTCCTTCGGGGAGAATGTGACACCAAGGATGATGTATTTTGGGAAGATAAATTTAATGGAAATGTCCACCTTGATGATAGTGTAAATCTTGGTGATGTTCCCTTCAAAAGTGTTAAGGGTGGGGATTGTGTTTTTGAACCAATCTATAAGTCCAAGAGGAATCAAGGGAGGTTGAAAAGCATATTAAGGGAGAAGTAATCATCGATTGTGCTTGTACAAAGTTGGTACATAGTGTCTTATTGCGTGGGGTGGTAGAATCTTTTACAAGGTATATGGGCATTCATATTGGAGGGGTGGGAAGTAGTGGTGTTGCTCTTGGTATATGGAACAGGTTCCTTAACTCCATAACAGTGGGACACAAGTTTGTTGGGTGACTTGATGCTTCCTAGAGAGTGTAATGGATTTGTACTCTAGGAATGGTTTGAGCATTTCCCCCAACCTTTTTCTCCTTTTCCCTAATGTTGGTATTATTTCCCCTAGCTATGTGACTAGGTTGTGGAAATAATGGGTTAATTGGGGTTTGCATGGGTAATGAAACTATTTGAGGTGAAAGTGTAGGTATTGATACCATAGATCATGGTTCAATATACCAAATAGGTATTTATAGCCCCATGTTGGGAAACATGAGTATAGATTCTACATGGTACACCAAAACTCTTGATGGTGGGTAGAAGAATGGGATCTCAGGTAAGGGGTGAGGAATGGCCTATAAATACATGGGTTGTTCATTCATGGATGGAGTCTTAGGGATATACATGGAAGTTGGTTATACTATAATGAAAGTTATAGTTTACACTTGGGTAGAATATGAAGGTGATATATAAGGGGTGAGGAATGGCCTATAAATACATGGGTTGTTCATTCATGGATGGAGTCTTAGGGATATACATGGAAGTTGGTTATACTATAATGAAAGTTATAGTTTACACTTGGGTAGAATATGAAGGTGATATACATGGTGGTTCACCCTAGTATGTGACAATGAGAGAGGGGTTTTGAAATATCCGTAGATCCATTTCCACAAAATATTGAAATTATGGCTATGACCCAACGAGGGGAAGGATTTTATCCAAATTTTTAGTGGGGTGAGGTTTGTAATGTTTCAATTGGTTGACAATGATGAATTTCCCATTGTCAGGAATAAGTAGTGTGTGAAAAAATAGATGAAGAAACTTCCTTCATTACGTACATGTAGCTACATCCAAGGAGAATGTTATAGTCTAAGGGGGTATCTATGACCTTGATGCCAATCAATATTGTTTTTCTCTCTATCCCTATGGGGATGTTTTGAAATATCCCTTTGGTTTGGGATGGATGACCATCATAAGCATGAAGGGTGATAGTAGAAGGGGTTAGCTCTGGGGAGCCTATCTTATTCCAGACACTTTTGGACATGATGCATGTGGATGCTCCATAATTGACAATACATATGTGAATGGTGATGTTATGAATTGTGAATGGTGATGTTATGAATGTGAATGGTGATGTTATGAATTGTGAATGGTGATGTTATGAAATGTGAATGGGATTTTGAAAGAAACCAAAGAGGGGAGATGAGGTTTAGAGTTGTCCAAATTGAATGCAATGAGGTGTGAATCAGAAGGGTTGAATTACCCCAATGTTGATATTATAGATTTCATTTGTGAATGACAAGTTTGTGAGAGGTCAAGCATGAACATGGTTGTAATATACTGAGCTAGGTCACCATATTTCTATAGTTATGAGCTATCTGTGGATGTGGGTTATGAAAAATACATTGTACAGGGACCTTTGTTACTCTTATATTAGGGTTACCACTAGGACAGGGTATCATCAAAGGTGTACTAGATAGCAATTGGGTGGCATTCGACATGGTTAGAGATAATTCAGGAGGCATACTATATTGACGGTTTTAGGTTTGCATATGGATATCAATGATGTAGATTTTAACGTTGTACAATTAAAGACTACAAATGGATTCTTAGTGAAAACATAAAATATGCAATGGAACACATACACATTGCGAAGATATTTTACCCTAGAAACCCAAATCGAGAAAATGAACAACCTATTTAGAGACGCACCTCTAATTCTTATATTCATCATGTGAAAAATGCATTGTTTATAATATAATATATAGGATCCTGAAACATCCAAAACCCCTTACACATTGAACCAGATCACATTACAACCCTAATATCTTAACCATAATTATAAAACCATGGGTTTAAATACCATTTACTTAAAAAATTCCAAAGGTGAAAAATCACCCTTGACAAAGGTGAAAGAACATCCAAAAAATTGGCGAATATCCAAAACATTAGAAAATAAACCCCCAAAAAACATTTCTCAAGGGATTTGCTCCACATTCCCCATAATATAACACATACTTGGCATAATATAACTTCAATCATGCAAATAATATAACACATACTTGGCATTATCCCACTTGTTTTATTTGTATACAATGGTTATAGGCTTCCATGATCAACAATCTAGGGTATAAATTCCCATTGATCCTTTACATGAAGTGAAATTCTCAGTTCTCACAAATTTTTGTAATGAATATGAAACATTATCCAAAGTGTCCACCTTAACCAACAACACCTTCTTGTATTAAACCATTTCTCTCAGAAAGTGATACTGAACATCAATATTCTTTGTTTTTTAATGATAAGCAGGGTTCTTCACCGAGAATATTGCACTCCGACTATCACAATCTATCATTACACCTTGTTGTACCAATCCAATACCTAAAAAGAATATCTATAACCATAATTCTTTTCTTTCATGAGTGGCTACCATTTATTCAAATTCTATATTTGAGAGTGCCACTACAAAATAATTTTTTCTCATCCAACTAATTTCTCCTCTGAACATGTTAAACACATACCCACTTGTAGATCTTTTGCAATCCATATCTGTAGCCCAGTATATCTCAATAAATACATGTATGTTAAACACTTTGTCTAATCCTATTCTTCCTTAGTAGCACATTCCAAAAGTATTAGTGCCATGTAAATACTTGAAAACTCTCTTTATTGTTGTCCAATGTGCCTTCTTTGGTTTTGAAATATACTTTCTCAAAACTCCCATTGCATGAACAATGCCTGGTCTAGTATATACCATTGCATACATCAAGCATCCAATTTATCTAGCATATAGAATAGGAGACATGTCCTCTCCCTCTTCTTGTTTCTTGGGAAATTGATCAACAAATAAATTTACACCCACATGAATATGAACCATGACCAATTTACATTCCTACATATTAAACCCTTGCAATATTATTTCAACATATTTCCTCTTATTTAACCATATTTTCTTATTTTCCTGATCTCTTTTAGTTTCCATGCCCAAAATGAAATTTGCAGCACCAAGTTCCTTCATGTCAAATTTAGAGGACAATTGAGTTTTCACATACTAGATAATCTCCTTGTCGTTTCCTATTAACAACATAACATCCACATACAAGATAAAAGAATAAGATGATCACCAATTAATTTGAAATTCACAAAATGATCATCTTTTTTCCTTCTAAAGCCAATTCCCAACATAAAAGTATCAAATTTTTGATACCACATCCTTGGTGTTTTATTTAACCCATACAGATACTTTTTCAGCTTGCATGTGAGCTCTTTCTTTCCTTTCAATGCAAATCCTTATGGTTGATTCATGTAGATTTGTACTTATAGATCCTCATGTAGGAATGTTATATTTACATCCATCTATTCTACTTCAAAATCAAAAGAAGAAGCAAGAGATAAATAAATCTAATAGAATTTATATTCGCAATAGGAGAAACATTTCACCAAAATAAATTCCCTATACTTGGGAATAACCTTTTACTAATAAATGAGCTTTGTACTTATAAACTTTTCCTTCTACATTCAACTTCTTATTAAACACTCATTTGTTTCCAATAGGATTTCTTCCAATCGTGAACTCCACCAGATCCGAAGCCTCATTATTGTCGAATTCTACCATTTCTTCCACCATGGCCTTTTTCTATATTTTTCCATCCTCTGAATCCACTACCTTCCTAACAGTTCTAGGATATCATTAGTAATAAACAAACAAAATTTTGAATCTAAATTAGGTGGAGTATACCTTTCCATTTGTCTTGTTTCCCGAACTAATCTCCTTAATACTCGAGTACGAGGTTGTTCTTCTTCTGATTCCTATTCTTATATAGAGTCTGATTCATTATCCTTCAATTGAAAATCTATTTTCTTTGTTCTTCCTCCCTTGGTAGGACTTCCTATTTAAAAAAAAAAATCATTATTTCTCTAAATACCACATCTCAGCTATACACTTCCTTCTTAATTTATGGGTTGCAAATATTATAACATTTCAAACCATATTTATATGCAATAAATATACAGTTTTCATCCTTTTTATCAATCTTACTCTTGTTTTCCTTTGGCATGTGAACACATGCACTACTACCAAATACCCAGAGATGTGTAAGAGAGAGTTTCTTACCATTACATACCTTGTGTGGATTCTTGTCATCCAATGTTGATTAGGCTGATCAATTTACCAAGTAACATACAATATCTACTAACAATACCAAAAATTATTTTCTAACCTGACACCACTGAGGATGCTCCTTTCTTTTCCCATCACAGTCTTGTTCATCCTTTTTGAAACTCCATTATTATGAGGTGTGTATGGAGTAGTATTGTTCCTTTATATACCACACTTCTTACATAATTCTTTGAATTCATTGACATAAAATTATCCATCATTATCCATTTTCAACACCTTAGCTCTCCTCTCTATTTGATTCTCCACAAGATCCTTAAACTCTTTGATTTTTTAAAACATTTCATATTTATTCCTAAGGAAATAAATACATGTATTCCTAGAGAAGTCATATATAAATGAGACATAGTACATATATTTATCCAATGATATAAATGACATAGGTCCAAAATAATCATTATGCACCAACTGTAAAATTCCCTCTTCCCTCATACCACTAGAGGTGAGCCTGACACGATTATTCTTCCCATTGAAGAAATGTTCACATAAATCAAAATCCATAGAGAAATTGATTGTAGCTTCAACTATAAATTTACTGTATAGTAATCAAAGGCCCTTTTCTCTCATATGCCCTAGATTTGATTCCACAACATAGTCTTTTCTCCAAATACTGTAGTAGTTTTTCCTTCTTCAGCTCCAATATCAAGAATAATGGAACTGTTGCAGCCTTCACTAATAGTGTTTCTAAAAATCTTAAACATGGTTCCAATCCTAACTCCCTTCAACAACACCATTTCCTCTTGAACCATTTTGTAGTTTTCTTTCTCAAACACAAATTTTACCCCTGATTCGTCCATTTTTCTTATATAAATTGAATTTATATCCAATCTTGGTATGTGTAGAACACTAGGGAGGGTTATGATCCTTCCATCCATGAGCTTCTACTCAACATTTCCTCTTCTTATTATTTTTTATATCAATTCATCTCCTAGAAAAGAATCACCTCCATCATACCTTTCATATTCATAGAACCACTCCCTATGAGGATTCATATGAAAGGTTGCACCTTATTTGATCATCCATGCCCCATGATCTGCATGTGTTCTTGAAGAAGACAATTACACATCCCCTCCTTCGTCCACAGAGTATTTTTATTTTGTAGAGGGAGCATTGCCAGATCCCTTCCCTCTCTCAACACTTTTTGACTAACATGTTTTCTTCCAGTTCCCTTCTTTTCCACATCTCCAAAATAACTTTACAAAATTTTTGAGAGATTTATATCTTCCCCTACATTTAGGTTTCCCACTTGAGGACTTAGATATATTTCTTTCTTAGGAGCATCCTCTTGCAAATAATACATATGTTCTCTAGATTTCCATGTTTTTTTCCCTCATCTCCTCTGAAAACAAGGATGAGACGATATCATCGAAAATTAAAGTAGTTGAATTTATGCCTATGGATAAAACTAGACTATCCCATGAGTCTATTAAATAGAACAATAATACGATACACTTATCTTCATCAGAAATATTAATATAAATAGATAATAAATGACTTACAACAATATTGAAGGCATTCATATGCTCTATCTCCAAGTACCCATATTTCATCCTTAGGATATACAACTTCTTCTGCAGGACTACTTTATTAACCAAGACCTTAGACTAATACAAATCCCCTAACTTATCCCATAATTTCTTGGTTGTAGCTTTCCATAATACATTCAATAATACTAAATCTAAGAGAAACAACCAGATTTTTCTCCTAACCTTTCGAACCAACTTTTCCTAGTCTTCTATTGACATACCTATAGGTTAATTACCTGGATCCACAACGATCCATTGATATTTATCCACCAACAGATTTTCCATATTGAGCTTTCACAACTCAAAACTTCCCATTAAACTTCTCAATCTCTATTTTTGAACTACTTTCGATTTCCTTTCACCACAATAATCAATACCATAAATATATCACTATAAAAAGGTCTACCATCGACCTGAGCCAGACCCTTGACCATAAAGGTGTCCCCATGAACCCAACAACCTCACTATGATACCAAATGTAGATTTCAACCTTGTACAATTAATTATTGTAAATGGATTCTTGATAAAAATAGAAAAGATACAATGGCACAAATTGTTCTTTGGAAACCCAAACACGAAAAACCAACAACCTATTTAGAGCTTAACCTCCAAATCTTATATTCATCATCCAACAACTTCATTTTTTACAATAAAATATATAGGTTCCCACAAAATCCAAAACCCTTAATCCATTGAATCATATTATATTACAACTCTAGTTCCTTAAAACAAATAGAAAAACATGAGTTGAAATACCATGCACCAAAAAATCACCAAAGGAAAAAAAACTGCACCCACAAACGATGAAAAACCTTTCAAACAATTAGAGAATATCCAAAAAAATGGTGAATAAACGCCCCAAAAGTTTTTATCAGGGGTAGAGTCCCCCATTAGGGGGGATTTATAATCATGCAAATAATATAAAACATACCCAAAAAATGGTACTCATTAAGATTCTATGGTTATAAGAATTGTCTGGATGATCTTTCTCCAAGCTTGGGTATTGTCCCATTGGCTAAGAAGAGGGCCAAATTTCTTGTTTCATATAAATAACTCCTTCTTGGGGGAAGGGGTGCTGTTATACTTCTAGTGGTGGATGTTGAGGTAAATTTTCTTTGACCAAATGGGGTACCTTGAGGGGTCAAAGAACCTTGAGTGGTCATATATTCCTTCATCCATTTCACATTTTTAATTTTGGGGAAGTGGTGACTATAATGTTTGTACTCTCCACATAATGCACATGGGAATCTTGTTATAAGGCTATTGTTCTTCCCCTCTCATTGTTTTCCATTGGTGTCTCCAGTTTTTTTGTTTTGATTACCAACATTAGGATTGTGCCATGTTTGATTATTTTGATGTTGGGGGTTGCCCCCTATCCATGGTTGGAATTGGGTTTATTCTTTCCCTTCCTCTTTGGATTTTTATATTGGTTAGAAGGTTTGACCATGTTAATTTGTTCAAATTATTAAACCTATTGTATTGGAAAAGGCTAGACATAATTTACACCAACTTGATGTTGGTCATGTGGTAGCATAAAACTTGGTGGTGGAGGAATAGGGAATGGGTTGTTTGTTTTTGGAGTCCCATATAGGTTGTATGACATTGAAGTTCATCTGATGTAATTGGGGTTGTAAGAAGGTCCATGAATATGCAAAGGAATTGGAATACCTAGTAGGGGTAAGTGATTCATGATATGCATTGGGTTGTTCCCCCCAATTATTGTAGGAGAGGGAGTTGGGAATGGGATACTAGGTGCATATGGTGGCCCCATGGTGGTAGGGTAGCAAGGTGATCTTGTGTAATGGTTACTTTATTTACTCGTGATATACAAAGGTGTCAAGATACCATATGGGTTGAAGTGGTTCATGGACCCAATCAATCCATTAGTCGAATGAGATGGTATAGGTTTTTACTTACCAAAAGGTTGGGGTTGAGGAGCATCATGGAGCATCAACGAAGGTGTCGAGATACCATATGGGTTGAAGTGGGCCATGGACCCAATCAATCCATTATTTGAATGAGATGTTATAGGGTTTTACTTACCAAAAGGTTGGGTTTGAGGAGCATCATGGAGCATCATATGTAGGTAACTGGACTGAGAGTAAATCAAATCAAAGTGTTGGTATTTGCTTAGTGGCATGGTAGTGGAAATTTATTTTGCAATGAGGGGAGAAAGAGAGTTGAGGATCCAATCAAGAATTAGTTCCTTGGTGACATCAATATTACAAAATATTATTTTTTGATTCCATTCATGGATATGATATGTGATCTGGTGGGAAGTATTTTGGAGAAAATCCATGAGAATTTCCGAACCAGTGTCATGGAAAAATGATAATTGAAAGAAGGATAATAAATCCTTTGATAAGGATGTGAATGTCACATGGGACACTCCTTTTTCATATACATACCATTTTGTATAGGGATCAATTAAGGTTCTTTCAAATATTCTTTCCTGGATGGAATCATCGGTGAATGCATTGGATGAGCACCAAATATAGAAGGTCATGGTATATTGTCTAGATATTCACTTGGCTTCTTGTCAAACTTGGGAATGTCTGAGGGGATTTTGGTAAACATGGGTGGTCAAGTGGAATCATGTAAGATAATATCATTGTTGTGCTTCATTAAATAAATAAGATTCAATGAATCCATGTATGGTAGGTTTTGTGTTCCTACCATTGTAGTTTTGTGTCAAGGGATGGTTCTTCATGAGGAAGGGATAATGGATAGGTTGTTTTGAGTAGTTATGATTCACAAGGTTTATCCTAGCAAGGGTGAACCAAGCACTTCCATACTCATAGGTGATGGTGCATGCAGAGGTCAAACTAGTGAAGTAGTCATACTAGGGATACCTCCCAATACTAGTGGGAGGCCAAGAAGCTATCTAAAATGTCAAGGGAAAATGGATCCCCTTCAATTCTAGACTAGAAAATATTCTTGTGATTTGGTAAGTCAAAGAAAACTAATTTAGTTCTTTTGAAATAAGTATGACATACTTCAATAAAGAAAAAAATTGAATGCATTAAGTGTCAATGGATACACCAAACATACATACAACAACTTAAGTAAAATGTTGGGGTAGGATGGGATTTTTTCCACATGGGGGATTGTAAAAAAATAAAACCATGTGTACTAAAGAATTAACATTCTTCCTCTCAAATTCACCGGGACTTACAATAGTTTTCAACAATGGGGAATGAACCCACCATAAGAAAGGATAGTGAATGTATGAAAAGATCAATTATAATGAGGAGTATAGGGTGCATGTCGTAGAGGAATTGGCGTTATTTCCCAATATACATTCAAAATATAACCTAGCTGCAATTGCATCCCACAATCTCCATCTCCATGTAAATCCTATTTTTTGGCTACTGGATCACCTCCTTCAAGTATAGGTAGGGAACTGTCATCTTCAAAAGGAATTCATGGGATGGGAAACCTGACAAGAGTTAGGTGGCTCAAGAAGGATTATAGGAAAAACTAGACCTAATCCTTTTCTCCTTCATGGGAATTTCCATGCCTCTGTGTAGAACACTTGAGATGAAGGATTTTAGGTGCCCTAAACAATCAACTTCTACATTTGAATTGAAAGTGATAATGGGGGGTTGTTTGGATACCTACACCCAAAATCCTAACTTCACCTAAAATTTTATTATGAGACCTTACAAAGAAGGATTTTAGTCAATTCTTTAGAGGTGTTTTTTTAAAGTTTGTGATTGGGGTCATGCACCAATACATTTTTTGAAGGGTGTGGTGAGGAATTTCCTTAGAACTCTCAGTTTTTTTTTATTATCCTAGATGTTTTTGGCTATAAGTTGAATGTAATAGTCAGCAAAAGAGGAATTAAAAAATCACCTTTGGTGTGCGAGTGAAGATGGGTGCAAGGGTTAAATGCGAAAAAATATTTTTATGAGTGAAATTGCAACATGCGGGATTCATGGGGCCTATTATGTTTCCCTAATAAAGCTCTAGACATTATTTGAAACCCTTGAAAAATTGTAAAATGATTAACAATGAAAACTAGCACTAGATAGTCTAGATTGAAATGGGGTCCTTTAGAACCTTTAAATCCCTAAGTGGTTTTTTGAAAAAATAAAACTTCTCTATATTGTGAAAAACATGGGTAAAATTGTGGTCTTTCCAATGCTTTAAACTTCCTAGTGTTTTATTTGCAAATAAATAATGAATATGAACACATGTATGGCTGATTTTACTCCACCTAGTTAGTTGTATGTGTTGGATTGAAACAATTTTAAGAGAGAAAAACAAAGAAAATATGTGTAGACTTAGGGGAGATTACTTACAAACATTAGTTTAGCCTTATTTGTTTTGAAATGAAAAAGAGAGGTGGAGAAATATTTATTGAGGATTTTTTTGATCTATCAATATCACTCAATGAGTCTGAGCTAGATGTCATAACAAGGTAAAAATATAATTCCAATGCATGTAATTATGATGCCCATATAGATGTCGATGAAGGAGAGTGATATAAATAAGAGATTTTTTCCAACCGAGACTATTTTTTTCTTAGAAGTTGAAATTTTCTCGTGGAATACAAAGAGAGAAGGTCCATATTTTATAAGGTTTCAACATGCTTCTTCCAGTACGCCCTTTCATTTTGATTGATTTTAAGACAAGAAATTATG
The DNA here is from genome assembly GCA_900067695.1 of Picea abies. Classification (NCBI taxonomy): domain Eukaryota; kingdom Viridiplantae; phylum Streptophyta; class Pinopsida; order Pinales; family Pinaceae; genus Picea; species Picea abies. The sequence continues at coordinate 15,626 of CBVK0100329772.1, forward strand.
CCCTCAACTGCAACTGTAAAAGAAAAATCATAGAGTGGGGTGGGGTGGGGGAAATATTAGAGATAACGTGCTTAAATTTTCTCTAATATTTCCCCCACCCCTACTCTCATATGAGGGTGGATATGGGAGAAATATTAGAGGAAATTTTTGGAAAGAAAGGTCATCTCTTACCTCATGAATTGGTGATCTACAGGGTAGGCACTACCCTTATCTTTCCTTCAATGAAATCCTCCTCCCACTCTTGCCTCAGAAGAGAAAACCAATGTGAGAGAAGAGAAAAATGATAAATCTTCCTTAGCTCCATGTGAAAATCAAAGAGAAGGAAGGGTATTGTGCAAGGGCTAATTCCATATTTACTCCACCTAGTTAGTGTATGTGATGGATTGAAACAATTTTAAGAGAGAAAAACACAGAAAAAATGTGCAGACTTGGGGACAATTACTTTCAAACATTAGTTTAACCCTATTTGATTTGAAATGAAAAAGAGGGGTGGAGAAATATTTCTTTAGGATTTTTTTGATCTACCAATATCAATCAATGAGTGTGAGGTAGATGGCATAATGAGGTAAAAAATATAGGTTTCTTGTCCCCCAAAAAAAGTAAAGTGATTGATTAAAACAAAAATTAAAATAAAAATCTCATGTGGTCAAGAGGCCTTCCACATGGAAAGGGAAATAAGAAAACTTGGTTTGTTTTATGTCCCTTACCTATATAATTTGGCTTATATTCTTTGCAAGATTGAACTCAAAATTAGTTTTTGATGTTTACAAAGTGAAATAAAATAAACCCTTTCCTCTCAATAGTAGGATAAAGCGAAAACTAGCCACGACCTAATAGAAAATAGGATCGACAAGAGTCCCTTTGGAAATAGAGGCACAAAGGGCACAAATCCTGTAGGGAGAAAACATCGTGACATGCGAGAATTGTGTGGCTTTACATATTTTTTATTTTGAAAGTTGTGTATAAGTTTGAAAAATAGATGAATAAATTATGCACAAATTCCCACGATGATTGAGGTCTAATGACTTGGTTTAAACCCTTTAATGGACCATTTTTGCAACCTACAACACAATAACAATGAGAGGAAAATATACACAATCCTAAATAGGTAGAATTATGAATGAGAAACCAAGTGGATTCACCAATCTGTTTTGTGTTTTTCATCACTTGGGTGAGAAAAAAGAGACCTTTAAGTATAAAATAGGATGAAGTTACACCAAAATTACAATGTTAGAGTTAGTCCCTAAAATCAAATAATGAATTCTAAGTAAATAAACAAAAAGAGACATAAATACATTGAGTATGGTGTAATGACCCCACCATTACGAATACACGTGAAGCCAAAGTTCAATATATTTTTTTTAAGCCAGAAGGCTAAGACGAAAACATTCCAACCACATGACTGATGATGAACACAAACATGTAGTTCGGGAAATAGACAACTATGACTCCACACACGGGCACAAGAGAAATTGGGTGAAACATGCATAAAACAACAAGGAACGACTACCCACCCGACACAACAAGACCATGCCTATAAGCTAAGGGACAACATCCCCTCCTGAAACAATAGCCTTGACAACCAATCACTAGAACCGCAAGGTGCGCGAAACAAACACATGAAGGCGTTACAACCTAAGTGTTAACAACAACTCACATCGATCAACAATACCCACATAGAAAGCATAGACCTCAGCCAATTTATCCTTCGCCTCTATTCCTTAGGGTGCACAATGATCCCGTCATTAGGAATCATGTTGTCCCGAGGTGATAGGCATGACTATAACCTTGGTGTGACGCATCATAACTGGACCAAGGAATCCAGAAAAATCCAATGCACTAGGATTTGAACACTGACAAGAAGGATACACCCATACCCCAAGAAATAGGTCGACAAGATGTAAGATGACTACAATCAAAAGGAAAAGCTCAAGCTAATACCCGACTCCACCAACATCCAAAAACTGATATGCCAGAGGTCTAAGTGCGAAGGTCGAACTGTTACCAAGTGACTAAGGTCATAAATGTTATCATAATTCACACTAAGAAAGGAACTTAACCAAATCAAATACGCTTATCAACAATTATAAACTATCCATTAAGATAAGTGATCTACTTGACATTTTAAAGGTGCTCCACGCTGCTTAAAAATAATCGACATTATTGTCTAGAAAGGCTAATCCTGAATGTGATCGATGTCTATAATTAATGCCACTTCAATGCTATCTTTTCTACCATTTTATGATGTTATTTGGGTATAAATAAAATCCAAATGACACTATTCAATGAAATTTTAGAGCTATCTTGCTGTGTATGAATAATTTTCACCTTGATGTTATTCAATGAGAGTTAATGCTATTATTAAACACTATCTAAATCAAGTTATACATTACATACAAAATTCACTATATGTTCAAAGAGATGTAATGACATATAAATCAAGATAAACATTCAAGCTATAGATTCAATGAGATTTAATGCCATATACATTCGATGGGAATCACTGGCATATGCATTCAATGAGATTTAATGTCATTTACATTCAATGAGATTTAAAGCTATACATTACAAAACTCTTATACAAAAATCTATACATTATAGAAATTGATGAGATTTAAGGCTATACATTACATCACAGGTAAAGGGAAGGGGTCAAATGACAAGGATGACAAAGAGACAAAAAGACGCTGAGATTAAATAGAAAAATCGCCAGGTTAATACATGGGAAAATCGCAATCATAACCAGTGGCTCAACTTGCCAAGTAATAGTTGGAAAATCGGAGGCATAACAGGTGGCCAAACTTGCCAGGTAACAATTGGCAAATCGTAGGCATAACATGCAATGATTGCAGTCTTAATAATGGCAATAGCCAGAGTAATATATCTATCCATGAAAACGTTATCAGGATATAAATACGCAGAGCAATAAATCATTACATAAATGCAGTCTTAATAATGGGAAATAGACAGTTAACACCCATGCAACGATTGTGTCCTTCAAGTGGAAATTCACCCATCAAATAAAAATGAAATGTAGTCTGAAGAAGTGGAAAATCGCCAGTTAAACACCCAAGCAACGATTGTGTCTTTCAAAGTGGTAATTTTCCCAACAATAAAAATGAAATGCAGTCTGAAGAAGTGGAAAATTGCTAATTAAACACCTAGGCAATGATTGTGTCTTCCAAGTGGCAATTCGCCCAACAAATAAAAATGAAATGTAGTCTAAAGAAGTGGAAAATTGCCAATTAAACACCCAGGAAATGATTGTGTCTTTCAAAGTGGTAATTTGCCTAGCAATAAAAATGAAATGCAGTCTAAAGAAGTGGCAAATCGCAAGCTAAACACCCAGGCAACGATTGTGTCTTTAAAAGTGGCAATTCACCGAGTGAATAAAAATGAAATGTTGACTCAAGAAGGGGCAAATCGCCTTCCAATAATTTAAATGCATAAGAAGAAAAAAGAAATCGTAGTCCAAACAATGTAAGGGCCTGTCAACAAAAGGACAACGCAGTCTCCAATTGTCTTCAAATATTAATGAGAAGAGGTAAAAACATAGAGAACATTGCTATCATTAAAAAAAAATGCGGAGTTAAGTTGCAGGGAGGTATCGCTACACAGATATAAGTTATCCAACAATAAGTAAAAACACAGAGTTAAATTCATCCAACAACTTATATAAAAATGCAGATTTAAATGTACCTGATGATATTTAAAAATAAAAAGTTAGATTGATCCAACCACTTATATAAAAACATAGATTTAAATGTATCCGACGATATTTAAAAACATAGAGTTAAATTGATCTGACCACTTATATAAAAACACAGATTTAATTTTTCATGGTCGAGAGTGTTGAAATGACGGAAATGCCAAACACAGTTTCCAGATTATTGAGAATGAATAAGACGTAGGGGTGAAATAACACATAAGGACCGAGGCAAGGCAGAGATAAACACAGATATGAGAAGGGGGAAATAGTTGGGCAAGCAGATCCCTCACTCCTCATCCACACACAAAAAAGCAGGGCATTTGAATATATAGGTCGCTATGCACCAAAGTGACGACCATCGATTTGGCTCCTGGCTGACTGCTCAGGCTTGGACTAAAGAGCTAGGGATGAGGACGAAAAATGCAAATCTTCACAATAATCAACAAACCAAAGGGCAGTTTCAACATGCAAGGATCGAAGGCCAAGGGAATCAAGTCAACAACGAGCTTAAGGCTTACGAGGAAAATTAAGTTCTCAGTTTAAATGCTAAGTCCACATTTTCATTACCCAATAAAAGTACATAAATAAAAGCATAAAGTATATTAATAATCTACCATGTAGAAATAAAGGAAGCGTACTGTATCCCGAGTCGCCCGCTCTGAGTCATTGTCCTACGCACTCCGTGTTGCTCCCGCTTGCCGATCGATGAGACTTCACCGGTACCTCCTAGCCAACGCTATGGGTACTCTTCTTCCCCCTTAGCCCCATGAGTCACAAAGGGGCCATGCACACTAAACCAGAGAATCAACTATCTCCCAGCTCACCTTGCAAGGATGAGCTACCACTCCTCACCAATCTGGGTATCCCAACTCCCACAAGCTAAGTCAGTCAAGTCTAAAATTCTGTAGAGTAATGTTACGCATAACAGGAGATATCCATCATCCTCCTCCTCCCTCCTTTATATAGAGTTTCTAAGTCATTTACTTTCCCAAAATCCCATTTAATTTATTGTTCAATAATTTAATTTATAAAATCCTCCCCTTACATGTGTCACCCATCTCCTCTTGATTAAAATATATCAACCATGAATTACTTTCATTAATTAATTAATTACTCTTATTTCCCTCACCCACCTAAAATCATTCCTAGAATCCCTCATAGGTGTCCCCATATTCCCTTACACATTTTAATGACTTACCCCCTTACTAATTTACTAATTGAGTTTAATTTAGAAAGTTCTTAAATGATAGATACCTTACTATGTTAGTCTTTCTTCTTTTTTTGTGTGTTTCCCCTTTCTTTTTGTGTTTCCCACTTTTTTCTAGTTTCCTCATTCTTTTAAATTTCCCTCTTTCCCCTTTTATTTAAAAATCAAATTGGCAGGTGTAGAAAATTAACTTTTTTCCGCTTTTCCTTTTTAATTAATAAATTTTTAATTAGCATATGTGACAAAACAATTATTTCCCCTTTTTCCCCCTTCTTATTTTTTTTATCCTCCAAAAGATTTTTATAAATTAATTGAATTGATTACCCCTTTCTCATCACATGATTAATGATGATTATCATTATTATTTATTTATTTTTATTTTCATTTTTATCACAAGTATCACTTAGACCTAGACTTTAGTTTCCTAGGCTGGGCGACATTTTATTAGGGAAATTGTTTTAAATCTTTCTCATCACATTATTCGTTCTAAGGCCATATATGTTTATTCATTTATTATTTAACAACAAGAAGTGCCATTTAGGACGCACTAGGAGTTCCAAGGGTGCCACTTGCCTCATTTTGTTTCCCTTGTGCAACATGCCCTTTAGGATGCACTACGTGCTCCAAGAGTGCCACTCGCCTCTATACTGACTTGGTAGACATAAAAAACCCCTGAAGTCAATACTCCACCAGGTGATCTTGTGGGAGACTAAG
>CBVK0100329779.1:0-30197 GCA_900067695.1 Picea abies
TGGAATTTCACACTGGCAGGCCCCCCTATCTATGCATGGAACAAATCTATTGGTCCCAAGTCCCACCGCCTGTTACTGTCTAACATACGTCGTCACCACGTGACGTCATTATCCACCTTTCGCTTAATATTCACATCCCGAAACTCTGTCAGTTCTTATCCTTCATTCACTCGTGGCAAGTCCTTTCACCATGGTCTTTTTCCCCCAATCGATAACTACCACGTCACTCATCTGTATGCCTCAGTCATTGTCACCTACCATCTCACATTCTAAATGACTCGTTGGCCATTTATTACTAGATAACTTATCCATTAACCATCTAACCTGTCTCCCATTCCCAACGGATACCCGTTCACTCAAAAATACCCTCACCACTTCATTCCTTCGCCATTTACCTACTCATCACACTAGATAATTTACTCTGTTTTCCTCTCCGTTACAGTTAGCCACCCACATCTACAGTCATCCCCACTAACTTTGTTTTATTTGTAGGTTTTTTATTATAGTAATGGTGCCAAAGTCAAAGTGAACAGAAGGTGAGGAGAATCTATTTCTCTCGCCTCCTGTCGACCTCGATAGGATTCCTCTAGCCGACAAAGACCACTTAATCACAGACACAAAATGTGATTTTGAATTTGCATACCTACAGGCATGGCTTAAAGAAGTTTTCCTGGACCAGAGTGACGAAATTGGACTCTGGGAGTCCACTTTACCCTTGTATCTTTTCCCCCAAATTCACCACTTCCTAGAGTTTTCCCTCAAGTGCCAAGCCAACTATATTCCCGAGCAAAGAGCTATCATGTCCTCATCCAGGGAAATTCTTTTCCTCATCACACCAGAAATCATCGACCAAATGATGCAAATATTCCAAGCCGACTCTGCCTTGCCTTTTAACCTCGAGATCATCACTGAGCTATACTAGAAGCTATCGTTTCCTCAAAGAGCCCAGATTTTTGAGCTTTTTCTCCCACAATCCGCTCAACTCCCCACTACAAACCCCCCTTATCCTTCCTCTATGTTCTCAATAAAAGGAAACCAGATCATCATATCACTCTATGCCTTGCTCGGTTATCTTTCAGATCAATGGGTAGATGAACCCATTTTGGGATTTCTGTCTATCTTCTCCACTGATGAGAAACCCACTACATAGTATGACTTCAACATGTTCCTAGTGGACAACATTCACGAGCAATTCATAAATTTCACCACAGAAGGCATGTTCCAGTATTCTTCAATACTGGCATACCTATTCATTTTCTTCCAAGCAGACAAATTTGCTTTTTCTATGCAGAAGATGGACAAAGATGGTAGACCCCAGGCAGTAACAGCATGGACTTCTCTGCTTAGACATAACTCCACGGAATTCAGTTTCAGGCAGTTCATCGAGCATTTCTACCACCTAGTGGTGAGTATGCTCAACGACAGACCTGAGCCCAGAATTAATAATGAAGTTCAAAGGATCCTACATCTCTCAGATCATACAAAGACTAGTGATTGGTTCCTGTATCAAAATCATACTAAAATTAGAGTCTATGGGTGCGAGTTGGCCCCATATAAACTACCCAAGTACTTACCTATCATAATTTTTTCCCTGGAATACATAAGGTAGATGATAAAATCGGACGATATACATTTTGTGTCCTTGAAGAAGAAGTAGCAGCTCAGAATCAAAGGACAGATTGGGTCTTTCATCTGCAACAATCGAGGCACCAGGGAGGAAGCTGACAGACTGCTGAGGGAAATGAAATTATTTACTAGTTTCACATGGCACTGTGATCCGTGCAGGATAATTTCAGAGATGAGAATAAAAAACAAGAATATCCCATATGTTCATATATCTAGGCCTGAGGTAGAAAGATTTGCAAACCAGACTGAATGGGATCCAAATACTTTGGTTGAGACAGAACAACAAGACCTCCCGGTCACTGTATCACAGACAACCACACCACAAGATCCAAAGGAGAAAAGGCCAAGGCAGGATCTGTCACCTCCTGTCACGAAAGTATCATCAGAATAATTTCAACTACATACCAAGAGGCCAGAAGTCAGTCTGGCTCTTGACCCGACTAGAGGAAAGGAGATTCCATCCACTACATTTACAGAGGTTGATCGGTCGCTCCTCAGTACAAGTGGCAAGAATATAGTAACCATAGTGTTACCAAAGAAGCCTATGGCCACTCCACCAATCAACCAGCCAGGCAAGACAGGACCAAAGCTGAGCATCTTTTAAAAATACGATTTGATCAAGAAAAAGAATGACATTCTGACCAGCACATATGCCCAGTTCTGGAAACAAACGTCGACTGCACAACATAGGCTACTATCGAAATTTGAAACTGAGAAGGGCAGAATGCACATGGAATTCCTCCAAGCACAGGTACCAGACCCAAAGGTAATCCCCGATTACAAAAGGGACACCTTTGAATTCCAGACTAAGGACATGCATCCAACTGATTAAATGGATCTGCACAGGCAAACGGGGGAAATGGTTTTATCCACACTGGCACATGCTTCCACTATAGCCTCCAGGTTACAAGTGTCTTTGAACAATGTCCAGACACAGTTGAAGTTGGAGAAAATATCATCCTTTGCCAAGGATAACAAAATCAAGACGTTGGAGGAACTGGTCCTCAAGATCAGGTATGATCCCTCGAATGTGAAAGGAGTCGAGGAGATGATCAAGAAGAAAAATTTTGACATAGCGTCTTTGAGAAAAAAATTGAATCCGCCACCAATAGTAGACTCCCAGGCAAAGGAAATAGCAGAGACAAAAGGATAAAAAGATGAAATTCTTAAGTTGATCATGGATCAGAATGCACAATTAAAAGAAATGGAAGCTGAAATGGAGAAGCTAGTGAAAGAGAAAGAATAGTCGAAACCCATGGAAGTCATCCCATTGAGTGTAGTTCCACTCTCAGGACTGATGCTATAGCTAGAAGAAAAGGTTCAGGCTATGAATCAAGGGGTGCAAAGGTTTTTCGGTAAGATTGAGGCTCTACAGAATAAGGGTCTTCCTGGTTTGAAGGTGATAAACGACAAATTGATGACTCTCCCTGATTACAAAAAGAGACTAGCAGAGGTGGCTAAGGATAGTTCAAAATTTGAAAGAATTCAAGGCAGCATCACTGGCAAGGCATTCCTAGATGCACTTTAGTTGGACATCAGCATATAGCATGAGATACGGTACATTTTCATCACCAAGCCTACTTTTTCCAAGTACACAGAGATGGATGAAGTCTATCGAAGATTACTCAAAGTCAGCGTTCCCAGTCATCTTCGATGGGAAGAGTTTTGTGATCTGATCGAGTAATCGATGAGTTGTCCCAGCCCAATCAGCTATCTAGTCAGATGAGGTCGTGTAGAGGCCTCACCAATGGTTCACCCAGAAAACAACATGCAGTTTCGACACATCATCAAACAGTTTCCTAGATTTTTGTAATTTGTTAAGTTAGTTAAGCTAAAAATAGATTTACCACGTCCTGATCTTTAATGACAAGATCATTTGTAATTTTGGGTTATAAATACTTCACTTTTCAAAGTATTGGGGGTTGATCTTTATGCCCTACAAGCTACCAGACTATAATATTTTTCAAGAGATCTTCCATTAATTCAAAGAGGCATTTTCACAGGATTCTTGCATGTACTCATTGGTGATGTTTTTCTTTCTAAGTTAAATGTTATTCTCGCTTAGTTATCGCACTGTTTTCTAAATCTAATCTTTAAAAGTAACGAATGTTGCAGGATTTATCTCGCATACCCTGTTTCTAACTTTAAAAGATTTAAGTGTTTTATCTTCTGATTTTACGATAAGGAAATTCTTAACTACTTCTTTGTTGTAATTAGCTTTCTCGTCTTTTCTACTATTCCTCATTTATGCTGCTAAAAGAATCCAGTGATTACATTATCTCGCCCTGTGAAATTTTTCTTTGTTTTCTGGTTAGATTTCATTTCATGATACAGACCCCATAGCCCAATGAATGTGTAAATCTCTCTCAGCCAACCCAATGAAAAATACAACAAACAAAACCAACATATTTTATTTACCTAGCCTAATATTTTAAATTTGAAACATATCAAAAATCATACAGAGAGATCCCTCTCTGAAGCTGGCAGGGCTAGATCCTAGCTTCGAAGTAGTTGGATAAAGTTACCTCTCGTAGATTTCTTCTTTTCTGACAACCATTAGGAAATTTATAGAGCATTAACAATATGGATAGAATCCACCTTTAGTTCTCTCATACTTACCAGGTACCTCGAAGGTTCAGGAAGTTGACCAAACACTTACAGTTTGAGAGGATATTCTTCGTACCCTCAAAGAGAACTTGTTCATGGCACAGAATCGCATGAAGCAGCAAGCAGATCAAGGTCGCTCTAAACGTCAATTTGCAGAAGGGGATCAGGTGTTTCTGCAACTGAAACCATACAAGCAAAGTTCCCTCAAGGCCGAGCATTGTCAGAAGCTAGCGCCCAAATTTTATGGTCCTTATATAGTTCTCAAGTGTGTGGGACAAGTCACCTATCAGTTAGCTCTGCCCAGTCATTTGAAGTTACATCCCGTTTTTCATGTTTCATGCTTAAAGAAGGTGATTGGAACTAGGTGCCAAATTCAAACCAACCTTCCCAAGTTAGCTGAAGAAGGATCCATTTGGCTACAGCCAGAAGCAGTTTTGGACTAGCGTGAGCATCACCTGTGTTAAAGAACCATCAAGGAAGTGCTAGTCCAATGGAAAGATACAACTCCAACAGATGTCACTTGGGAACCAGCTACCATTCTGCAACAGTTTCCACATCTCAAGCCTTGAGGACAAGGCTGTTTTTAAGGGGGCAAACATGTTAGGGTCCTAACCTGCACATAGGTAGAGCAATATATTTGGATGTAATAAAGGTCAATATTAATAAGGCCTTTCAATAAAATAGAATAAGGTGGATGTAAGAAGACCTAATAGAAGCTTCCCCTTCTAGAAGGATCTTCCTCTAGATGCTTCTCTTGATAGACATATTTAGTATAAATAAGGGTCAAGGGTATGAAAACCCTAGCTTGGAGATTATTATAACAGAGTGTTGCTCGACTGGAGGTTTCCCCCTCGAAGAGGCCCATGAGCATTGCTTTCTAAATCAAAGTGTTATTTATGTTGTTGTTCTTATATCATTTATGTGTTATTGTGGAGATCATGTTGGTTATATTACTATTATTCCTCCATTTCTAGCATTTTATTTTTATTCTGCATACTTTTTATATCTGGTATATTACAATTTTGTTGTGGAGTTCCTAGGATTGTGTATTCTCTCTTGATCCCATGTTTATCATAGAATTCCTTGAAATCACATGACATAAATTATCCTCCTCTGCCTGATATTACTGCCTTTATCCTATTGCTTGTTTTATTCTTAGTTAAAGCCTTGAATATTTTAAATTTCTCAAATGCTCCACCTTTTTCTTTGAGAAAATCAACCCAAGTGAGTTTGGAGTAGTCAACAATGATCAACATAAAGTAGTTTTCCTTTCCTATTCCTTCCTATCTTGATGGTCCACATAAATCCATATGAACTAATTGGAGTGGTTTCTTTATTGAAGTATAGATCTTAGATTTAAACTGTGTCCTAGTTAGCTTTCCTACTTGGCAGGGTTTACCCACAGAATTTTGTGGCTTTGACATTCTTGGAAGATCTTTTATCACCTCAATATTTTTTATCTTGATTAAGTGGTAACAATTTAGATGTCCAAGTCTCCTATGCCATAACCATCTTTCATCATTTTTTCTTAGATGACACTCTTCTCTATCTTCTTTCAACAAATATACATTATTTTTTGTCCCTATGCCTTTAGCCACCACTTGTCTCGAGTTTATAGATTTTATCTTACAATATTTGGAAGTGAACACTACTTCACTTCCTCTATCACACATTTGACTTACATTGAGAAAATTATGTTTCAGCCCATCTACAAGCAGAACATCTTTGGCTTTTCCTTTACCATTACTCAAACTCACCATCCCTTTACCTTTGATTTTACCTGGTTCATCATTTCCAAAGGTTACATTTCTTGTTTTGCTTTTACTTATAGACATAAAATTATCCTTGTCTCCAGTCATGTGCTTGGAACATCCACTGTCTATATACCAGGGGTATTTTTGTTTTTGAGATGAAAGTACTAGACCACATTTTTCACTATATTTATTTTTCCATGTGCTTTCATTTCTAGCTAAGGGATTTATCCTTGGATCTACCTTGTAATTCTTCAGATGGCAGTTTGCAGCTTTGTGGCCAAAGCTGTGACAGTTATAACATTTGAATTCATTGTTCGATATGTCAAAGTGATTGGTGTTGCGTTGTCTACTCATTGGATGCTTAGTTCTATGTTGAAAATATTGTTTATTTCTTGACCTCCTCGGTAGCATGTCTCTAAGATTAATCTGACAATTTCCAATCTTATGACCAAAATTAGAACAGTAACCATGGAAGAAATTTTGGTACCTGAAGGATGGCCTTCTTCTTGGCATTTGTTACTCCATCTTCTGATATCTTTGGTTTTGATCAGGGATTATCTTGTCTTGATTAGATTTTGGTGGCATAGTACCCACATCGTCTAATTGTCTGCTGACTTGGAACTTGATCATCTTTATTGGATCTTTGCTTTCTGGTTGTTTGCTGCTTGAACCACTTTCATAACCTAAAATAGTCTTCAACAATGGAGATCTATGTTTTCTCAGAATGTCGTTTAGTTCTTCTAAGGCTTTAATGCTTGGAATATTTTGGAGATACAATGCTTTAAACATCTCCAAATCTTTTCTGGTTTTTACTACCTCTTCTTCCAAGGCTTCACATCTTGCCTTCTTCTCTAATAACTATTGTTTCATAATGTCCTCTATTTTCTTTGCCTCTCCTAATTCCACTTTTAGCAGGGAAAAGTATTCATCGGGTTTTTTACTATCTTTCTCGAAATATATCAACAATTGTTTTTTCTATTTCTTCTTAGATATAACTCTAGTAATTTCTTCTAGGGAACTCATCAGTTCTCCTTCCAAGTCAACCACAAATTCTTCATCATTGACATCAATTATTGTTCTTTTATTATCATAATCATATTTATACATTAGCATAAAGTCATTAAACTTATTTTGAATAGAAGAGTCATTGCTTTCATCATCTGATGGATCATCATCATTGTTTACACAAAGGCTTTTCTTCTTAAAATTATTCTCTTTATAGACCTTCTTGTGTTTGTTCTTCTCTTCATCATCATATGTCTGATCCTTTATTTTGTGAGGACACTTAGATGAAAAATGACCTATATTACCACAGTTGAAACATTTGAAGACCAATTTGCCTTGGTACCTGCCTGATCCTTTGTTTAGTCTTCTCACAAATTTTTCTTTAATTTTATCAGGCTCAGAATCCTCATTCTTATCTTCTTTAAATGACGTTTCTCTAGAGGTGGGTTTATCTTTAAATATACTCATTTCATATGCAGTCAATGTTCCTAAAAGTTGATCAAAAGCCAAAATTTTTAGATCATTAATTTCTTCTATAGCAGAGACCTTTGGGTTGAACCTATCTGGCAGAGATCTCAAAATTTTCTAAACTAAAGAGACTTCCTCAATATTTTCACCAAGTGCTTTCATTGCATTTACTAATTCTTCAACTCTCATAAAGTACCTCCCAACAATTTCATCCTCTTTCATCTTTATTTGTTCACACTGTAATCTATAGGTTTGAAGTTTGGCATCCTTTACCTTCTCATTACCTTCATAACTACTAATGCGTTTGTCCCACATTTCTTTGGCAAATTATAAGTGCATAACTTTTACAAATTATTCTTCTGCAAGTCCACTCATAATAGCATTCATAGCCTTAGCGTTGAAGCTGAATTCTATCTTGTCATCCTTAGTAGCTAGTACAACTAGCTTTACATAACCAGTATCTACCACATCCCAAACATCTACACCTAAATCCATTATGTAGGTTCTCATCCTCACTTTCCAGAAGGAAAAGTTTGTTCCATTTAACAGAGGGGACTTATTGGTTGAAGTTCCTTCATTGCTAGTCATATTTAAGCTCTAGGATATACCCTTACATAAAAGGAATCCACTCTGATACCAATTGTTGGACAACTGAGGGGGGGGGGGGAGGGTGCTTAAACAATTATGCCAATTTTAAACTCTTTATAGAACACTTAATGTTGATCACAATAATGAAGGTAAGTAAGCAATAGAATAGTAAACATCAATCACACACATGAAATGTACAGAGACAGATATTTCTTGATGAAACACATAAAGGGAAAAACCTCTTCTTCTTGATATGATAAGTAGTTATTTTCTGCACATTATCATTCTTATGAGCACCAACTCATTGTGAGGCTACCATCTCTGTTTTACAAGCTGCAACTTGCTGAGAGCACGAACTCTCTAGTTTCTCTAGCACCCAATAGAATGAAGCACCAACTCCCTGAGTGTTCCAGCACCAACTAGATGGAAGCACCAACTTCAAGTCACACAGGTTCCAACCTGCATAACAAAGAAAAATAGTTCTCCCTTGCACCACCCTACCTCCCTGGTTTTTATGGATGCAACTAGATGGAAGCTACAACTCCCTGTATTCAAGAACCCACTTGAAACTTTGAGGACAATAGTCCTCCCTAGCACCTCCCTACCACCCTGATTAAAAATATTTTCTTGCTAGAATCTATTACAGTGATACAATATTTATCAATAGTTTACTAGTCTCATCATTGTTCTGTTACACTACTCTACTCTGCCTGCATCAGTGTTCTCCTCCATGAATACCAACCTCTTTGTTCATATTTTCTGCTGCATTTCATACTCTGTTGCATTTCTATGCTCTCCTCTTTCTCCTCCTGTGTAACCCTTCTTTTCAGCTTCTCTTTTTCCTTTATGCTCTGTGCGACCTCTACATGCCATTTGTTGCACTACTCATCTCCACATTAGATTGAGCTCATAGGATCCCTCTAACAACATGCCTAGATATTGGAGAAGCACTCACTCTTCTTTGTTCTTCATGTCTTTCTTATGACAAGTCCTCTACCAGATCATCCTCCCAACTCTTTGTATTCTCTGTGGTTATTCCCATTTTGTTTATCATGAATGGTCATTATGCTGAGATTCTTTGACTTCTCTAACAGTTACAGTCTTCAATACTTTTCCATCTGTCAATTGTCTCTATGATTAATCTTCATACCACTGGCAGTTATCTTGAGACTCTTCAGCTCCTCTGGCGATCAACCTGGAGCCTCTTTGAATTCTCTGGAAGAAACAATCATTCATTTATGGTAGTTACCCAGAGAACCTCCGCGCACTCATGCCTTTGGTGCCTTTTCCCTTTCTATGAAAACTACATAATGGGCGCTCTCTTTTCTGTCTAGGCCCTTTCCTTCATGTGAGCACTGGTGGTGACCAAACTCCTAACCAACATGGGCTTCTTGAATTTCATTTCGGTTGTTCTAGCTGTGATTTGCCTCGATTCTACCAACTCACGATATCTGAAATGGAGCCTAGCGATGTGCTTGCTCCTCCCTTAACCTTCAATGATGTAACCACTGATTGTGACCACTCGATAATCAAAAGAGGTGGTTTTTGATCTCGACGATCTCCTATGTGGAGCCCAACAACATGCTAGCTCCTCCTTTAATCCTCTGACAATGTGACCTCTAGCTCTGACCTAGGGCTTAATATCCTAGGTGCTTCGTAACTTCACATATCAGGTAATCTACCATGAGTCACCCCGACTCTCTTGTTTCCAGATCAACAGTCCACGCTCTCCCTTTGGTCAATGACTGTGATCAAATAACTATGTCGTGTGTCGTTTGTTTGAACGTGAGCCAACCCTGACTCTTCCAACTCTCAATTCCCGATTTTCTGCTTTGCTAGATCAATGGTCACGACTACTCTTCAATCTAATGGCTCAGATCTCATCGTGAATTCGCATGTCAGGTGTTTGAATGTGAGCCAACCCTGACTCTTCCAACTCTCGATTCACAATATTCTACTTTTTCATATCGATGGTCATGACTTCTCTTCGATCTGATGACTCAGATCTCATCACGATTTCGCATGTCGGGTGTTTGAACATGAACCAACCCTGACTCTTCCAACTCCCGATTCCAAATTTTCTTCTTTGCCAGATCAACCACCCATGACATTCCTTGATCCAACGTTTGTGATCAATATCACTAACTCAAACTTTGCGATGTTTGCCGACTGCTCGATGCAGTTCTTTTGATCCGTGATTCTGTGAATCTACTTTATGAGCTACCACATGTCCTTCCCAGATGAACGACTAGGATTTCTTCACATCTTTGGATTGTTGACTGACTTTTGGGCTTATCTTCCTTACAGCTCCATTGGATCTAACGGTTGCTAGTCCTTCGCTCTCCCGTTCGATAGATGAGGTATAATATCCTCCTCTACGCGCTCCTCCTTTCTGGACTATGATCTAATGGCCCGAATAATTCCTCGATACAACGGTCGAGATCTCCTCTTCACGAACTCAGACTTCACGAGTTCCTGCAACTCTGCCTTTGACTTTCCCGATTTGTGATTCAGCGAAATGTTGATCTCCCGCCACATGCCCTGTCTCGATGGATGGTCAGGGTTTACTGTGCAATCTCGGAAGAATTTCTAAGTTTCAAAGGCCTCAAACTTTTATCCTTCTGTGATTTTTGATGAATTTGGGTCTCATCTGTGTTTCTGAGAATGCTATCTCTCCTGAGCTTTGGCAATGGAATTAACCTCGACCCTGGCACACACTTGTGATCATCATGCAACTGTGCACTATTCCTCATGAGATTCTCAATCTTGCTCTTATGTGTCTTCCTAAAAGACATATGGTGCCCAACTGGCACATTCTTCGCTTTCTCGTCTTCTAGTCTCTCGATATTTGGCTCGATACTATTCTTGCCAGTGCCCTCCTTGCTGATGTTCTTGCCATCAATGACAAGCATGCTCTGCCTATAAACATGTAAACAATACAATAGGTTGCCTATCATATACCTATATGAAATTTGATCACCATTAGATGAGTCATCATCCTTGATTAACTTGCATCCAGTAACCATAGGTGTGCTCATAGGTGTAGAATATTCCATTTGAAACATTTTCAACATTTCTCTTAGATATTTCTCCTGAGAAAGAAATATTCCTTCAGACCTCTAAGTAATTTGCAGACCAAGAAAAAATGATAGTTCCCCTATCATAGACATTTCAAATTTAGACTACATGGAAGAAGCAAACCATTGTACCAATGAATCATTATTGCTTCTGAAGATTATGTCATCTACATAGACCAACACAATGAGAAAATCATTACCCTTTGTTTTGATATATAGATTGTTGTCAATTGTTCCTCTCTTGAACCCTTTGTGTTGAATATACTTATCCAGTCTGTAATACCAGACACGAGGAGCTTGTTTCAACCCATATAAAGCTTTCTTCTTTTAGATATCCATTTATAAAAGTTGACTTGACATCCATTTGATAGACTTTAAACTATCTATGAAAAGTGTAGGCAAGAAACATTCTAATAGTTTCTAATCTTGCCATGGGCGCAAATGTTTCATCAAAGTCCAGTCCTTCTAGTTGAGTATATCCTTTGCAGACCAATCTAGCCTTATTTCTTACAATATTTCCTTTCTCATTCATCTTATTTTTGTAGACCCATTTGGATCCTATTACATTTTTATTTGTTGGCCTAGAAACGAGTTACCAAGTGACAATCTTTTCAATCTGGTCCAGTTCCTCATTCATTGATTTTAGCCAATTTACGTCTTTACTGGCTTCATTAAAGTTCTTGGGTTCCACCATGGATATGAAGGCTATATGTGATTTCTCGGTGTCTTTGATTATCCTTCTCTTGGTTTGTACACCTTTGTCTTTCAAGATGATTCTTTTGAGTAATTCTGGAGGAAGGATTTGATGTTGATTGATATCCCGACTCTTCTTGTCTGGGTGTCTCTTCTCCACCTTATTCATCATCTTCTTGTGACTTTGATATTTTTTTTTCTTCATTTTCATTATTCTCATCATCTTTTTCATCTGGCTTAGTGATTATTCTATGTTGATCTTTTACAGAAGCTTCTTCATCAATTCGAAGATTGATACAGTCTACTAATTTATGCATTCTTTTGTAAAAGCATATGTATCCTTTACTGTTCATTGCATATCCTAAGAATATACCTTCATCAACTATACTATCAAATTTTCCCAGATGATCATCATTATTCTTGATGTAGCATTTACCTCCAAATACTTTGAAGTGCTTGATTGATGTAGGTCTACCAAACCACAACTCATATGGACTTTTATCATTGTTTGGCCTTAGATGCACTTTGTTTAGAGTATGAACAGCTTTGATTCTTCCATTACTTAAGCTTACTATACCTTTACCTCTGATTTTTCTTGGAGCATCATTTCCAAAGGCCACACTCCCTGATTTATTTTATTTGAGCAATAGGAACTTACTTTTGTCACCTGTCATATGACTGGAGCATCCACTGTCAATATACCATGGGTATTTTTGTCTTTGAGCTGACAACACTAATCCACACTTGTTATCTTCATTCTTCTTCCAATTCTTAACGTTTTCAGCTCTGTGATATGAATCTGACTTATAGTTTTTTAAGTGACAGTCTGCAGCTTTATGTCCATAATTATGGTTGATGTAACATTCTGGTTCATTGAATAAAGGATCATAACGATTTTTATTTTTAATATGCGTCCTTTTCCCAACCATCACATGATTTGCAGTCTGTGATCGTTTGTTACTTAGCTATCTCATTCTTTGTTATGGAAGATATTTATTCCTTAGCTATCTTAATTGCTCAGTAAAAACAATATCCATAGAAAGAATCTTTGTACCTGGAAAATGGTTGTCTTCTTTGAGCAGGTTGATTTCTTCCATGCTGATGATTTCCTTGAGAAGAGGGTGTATTATTTATTTGTTCTATGGATTCAGTTCTCATAGATTTTCCTTCACTCCTCCTTGGCGGCTGATTCTCTTCCTTTGTTTCTGCAGCTTTTTTGTTGTCAATGGTTGTAGATTTGACAAACTTGATGGATTCTTTGTTTCTTGGCTGACCATTACTTGATCCCTCTTCATAACCCAAACCAGTTTTCAACTTTGAATTCCTTTGTTGATTCAGAATGGACGCTAAACCTTATGAAGCTTTAATACTTTTCAGTTTTGATGGTATAAGGCCTGCAATTTCTCTAGATCTTTTCTGACAGTCACTACTTCAGCTTCCAATTTTTCACCTTTTGTTTCGGCTTCTTTCAATTTCTATTTGAGGATGTCTTAAATCTTCTTAGATTCTTCTAACTTAACCTTCAATAGGGAAATTTCTTTAGATGGCTCATTGCATGTTTTCTCATACTTGAGAAGTAACTATTTTTCTTTTCTTTTCTTTTCTCTGAGTCTATCAATCTCTTCCATGGCACTGACAAGTTCTCCTTCAAGATCTACTATTGCTTCACAATTAACGAACTCACTTCCTATATCTTCAATTTTTAGATATTCTAAAGATATTAGCATGATATCATTTATTTTATATTCAATAGAAGAGTCATTGCTTTCATCATCTGAGGGATCATCATCATTGTTTACACAAAGCCTTTTCTTCTTAAAATTATTCTCTTTATAGACCTTCTTGTGTTTGTGCTTCTCTTCATCATCATATGTCTGATCCTTTATTTTGTGATTAAACTTAGATGAAAAATGACCTATCTTACCACAGTTGAAACATTTGAAGGGAAGTTTACCTTTGTATTTTCTTGATCCTTTCTTCAGTCTTCTCAAAAAAAATTCTTCAATCTCATCTATATCAGAGTCTGTGTTTTTATCTACTTTAAAAGATGCCTCTCTTGTAGTGGATTTCCCTTTGGTGATTCTCATTTCATAAGTAGTTAGAGTTCCAAGAAGTTGATCTAGTGTCAACTTTTTGAGATAAGCTATTTCCTCTATAACAGAGACCTTTGAGTTAAATCTACTAGGAAGAGATCTTAATATTTTCTAGACTAGAAAAGATTCATCTATCATTTCACCTAGGCCTTTCATAGTGTTGACAATTTATTCTATACGTAAGAAGTACTTACTGATAGTTTCATCTTCATCCATCTTTAACTGCTCAAATTTCAGTCTGTGAGTCTGAAGTTTTGCGTCTTTCACCTTTTAATTACCTTCATAACTAATTATCAGCTTGTCCCACATAACTTTTTCTGAATCACAGTGCATGACTTTGACAAATTTGGCTTCAGAAAGTCAACTGAGGATGGAATTCACTATTTTTTCATTAAAGCTAAACTACAACTTATCATCTTTTGAGGACGAGACTACAGGCTTCACATATCCCATTTCAACGACATCCCAAACATCAACACCCAAAGACATTAAATGTATTCTCATTCTTATTTTCCAGAAGGCAAAGTTTGTTCCATCAAATAGAGGGGGTATATTAGTTGAACGTCCATCATGAATAGTCATGTTCAAGATTATGGATCTACCTTTGATCAAAGGCACCGACTCTGATACCAATTGTTGGAAATATAACTAAGAGGGGGGGTGAATCAGATATATATATATATATAAGCTTGAAACTTTTCCTGTTCTTTTTCTTTTTCTTTCTAGATTATTATTTAGTGTATTGTTGATAACTTAACATGCATAGATATACAATATTTGATCAATCACACAGAATACACAGAGACACTTCGTTTCATGAGGAAACCCATAAGGGTGAAAACCTCTTCTTCTTAGGATGTCAATCAAGCTCCAACTTTCATGTATTCACAGTCTTTGAGCTCCAACTCAAATATGATGCTACAACCTCTAAGAGAAAGATACAAATTGCAGAGAGCACCAACTATCATATTTATCTAGCACCAACTAGATGGAAGCACCAACTCCCAAGTTTCTCTAGCACCCACTAGATGGAAGCACCAACTCCCATAATATCTTCTAGCACCAACTAGAATTTAGAGGACTGCAATCCTCCCTAGAACTACCCTACCACCCTAATTGACTCTTACAAAACTTTACTTACTTGATCTGTCTCTGATATGGTATGTTATAGTTCCATGTCTCCTCTGCCTCTTCCAACTTCTATTACTCTATTCCGCTTCTATACTCTGCTCTTTCTCTTGCTGCGCACTCTGATGCCTCTATTCAACTTATCTTCTTCCTTTATACTATGTGTTGTCTCTGCCATCTATTTTTTGCACCTCTAATCTCCAGTTTAGGTCTTATACATGGTCACATTCTACTCACATGCATAACTCTTGAAAAAACACACAGACTTCTCTGTTCTGCATGTCTTTATCACCGAAATCCTTTGCCAGATCATCATCACAACTCTTCATCTTCTCTGGTGGTTATACTGAATCAGTTCATCATCAGTGGCCTTTATCCAAATATTATTTGTCTTCTCTGGAATTTGTAACTCTTTGTCTTCTCTGTCAGTTACAACCAGTCATTTTTGGCTTCTTTGGCTTCTAAGCCCCTTCCTTCATGTGGCCATTGACGGTGACTTGGGGCCAAGTACTTCGGGACTTCACACCTAGTGAGCACTAGCTATGTTCTTGATATGACCTTGGGTGATGATCTCATGTGACCACGCGATTGTGGGCGCATCCAAAGGTGGTTTGAAATCAAACTACTTTTTTCCCCACAATTTACCTCGAGCCTCCACGTGTCCTTTCTCCAAAACCGTGGTTTCAATTGCGGCCCGCCCTTAACTTTTTAAAGTTCGCACACATTAAATCCCCATAATGCAACAGGATCGTCGATCTCATGATCTTGATGGTGCTCTTGAACAGAAGGTTCAGATATATCCTCTCAAGTCTATGGATCATATCTAGCCTTCCTAAATAAACTACAGTGATTTAATTCATGATCTGGGCTCCAGGAGTTTCAAATCTCAAAACCTTCTTTTCTCTGTACGCCAATATTCCGGATTTGATGATATGCGGATAACTATACTCCTAAATCTATGATTAGGATCTCCTCTACAAGCCTGACCTTCGAGACTTTCAATTCTCAAACTCTCGTTTCTTCCATACGTCAATCTTCCGGAGTTCATGATCTACAGACACATGTCCTCCTCAATCGATGAATCTGCCTCTATTTCGATAATTTGACCTTTCAACCGGTTCAATGTTTCTACAACCCCTTTCTTGATCAATGGTCGAGATGTCCTTTAGGTCTCTAGACTTCTGAAATCTCAAGTCTCAAACTTTAGTTCACCTTAAATTATGCAGATTACTGCCACGTGTCTTCTTGGATCAGACGGTTTTGGCCTACTTCAAGTCTTTACCCGAAGTCCACAGGATTGTGCCACGTCTTTTCTAGATCAGATGACCAAGATTCACTTTGGACGATATGATGCTTGATATCTTCTTTTGATGATCTGATGACTGATATCTACTTCAGATGATCCAGTGGTTGAGAATTTATTTGGGCTCTCTGGCTCTCCGGGATTCAGTAATTTAAAATCTCAAACTGAAACTCTCGAAGTGATTTCTACGGAGTTCACGATCTGTCACCACGTATCCCTCTGGATCTGATGGTTGAACTTTACTATAGCTCTCCGACTCTCCGGGCTTCAGGGATTTCAAATCTCAAATTGAAACTCTCAAAGTGATTTGCCCGGAGCTCACGATCCATCACCATGTATCCCTCTGGATTTGACAGTTGAAATTTACTCTGGCTTTCCGGCTCTCTGGGCTTCAGGGATTTAAAATCTCAAAATTTTCTCCCTCTTGAACTCATGTTCTACTAACACATATATCTCCATGATCAATGAGCTAGATTCTCCTCTTGGTGATGAGCGGTCTCAAATTACTTTGGCTATTTCACCTATTTTCGATCCACAAACTTTTGGAGTTGTGGATCTTGCACCACCTATCCTCCTCGACAATTGACGGTCCCAAACTACTTTGGGACTTTAGAAATTTGGTAATTTCTCTCTCTTGTGTGCACAAAGCCTTGATGCTTGTGCACTTTGTTTCGATCAGATGACTGTTGGTCCTCTGTGTTGTGATCCTACGGTCACTGTCGCCCTCTCTCCTGAACTTCTGATCTCTATGACTTAGAATGTTTTCTAAGTGTTCAAGGATCTTGAACTTTGCTCCTCCTACGAGTCTGTCTCTTTCACCTCGTCTGTACTTATAGAAAGCGCTATCTCTTCTGAGATTTCTCATCTTCTACTCTCTTGACTTCTTAAAGAGTCACTTTGTCACTTAGTCAAATTGTGGATCTATGCACTCCTTGCAACAGATTCTCACGCAAGGTTTCCCTATTGTTATTTCCATCAATGAAAAGCACACTCTTCCTGTAAACATGCCAACAACTATGTTCTGTTGTCCCAGACCATTCCAATGATTGCTTCCTTGATCAATTCTAAGCTTTGAGAAAAAATTTATGGTCCTTTAGAACTTGTGTTTTTTCTCTGATGCACTCCTTGTCTAGTTGATCTATTTCCTCTGAGAGAAAAGACTCTTAGTTATTTTTTGGATTCTATGATAAAGTTCCTAGGTCTTTATTCCCTCTTCTAATGCAGGTCCATACCAGATGAAACCCATGGTCTTCCTTCCTAGCCCCTTTTGCCTTCTTTAAAACATTTTTCGGGCATTTAGCCCCTTTTATTTGGCCCCCAATATCATGTGACCACATGCTGTGAACCAATGCTAGCAGATAGGCTCTTATCTGAAGCCTTGGGAGCTTCAGGACTCTGGAACTTTGTGCTTCAGAAGCTCTTTCTAATTCATGTCTTATTTCTCCTACACATCGAACTGGAAAATCCTTTTACAATACATCTTTGGAGCTTCGAGGCTGCATTGCTTTAGAGCTTCAGGCTTCAGAGGTTATTACAAATTCCACATTGATTTCTCCCAAATGATGGAATAAAGAACCATCGAGGTCTAGTCAGCATCCACGTTCCAGGGTGTTATGTCATAGAAAAATAAGGAGTAGACACATGGCTCAATCCCACGGCTGACATGAGTCACATATTAATTGGGCACAAAGGGCACTTGAAAATCTTGAAAAATGATGACACATGACACGTATCTTATGTGTTCATGTCACGCCAGGTGATGTTGATAGATTGCATCACCTCTGTGACTTTGGAACTTCAGGACTTCGAGGGTTCTTCCTTCACCATCCATTATTTCCTATGAATGACGAACCGACAAAGTACTGAACCGATGTCTCTTCGGAGCTCTGGCGCTCCAACGCTTCGGAGTTCGACAAATTTCACAACTAAACTCAACAATTCTTCCAAATTTTGAACTAGTGAACCAGTCCACTTCACTCCTGGTGATGTCATCATGGCATGTCACTTCAACACTCCAAAGCTTTGGGCTTCGGAGGATTCCATAAATTCTTCCAACATTTCCTCCAAATGCTAAATTTTTTAAATTCTGAACCTTTCAAGGTCCACTTAGTACAATTGTCTTTAATTAAGGTGGTGACACATGGACCCATCACCAAGTGACATGTGTTGGATTGATATTGGTACAACATGGCCTATTAAAATTACAAAACCAGATGACATGTGGCATTCCTAGAGGAGGTCCACGTCACCCCAAGTGATGTCATCATGCTACATCACAATCTATGCTTCGACACTTCGACACTTCGGGCTTCGGGAGATCCCACTCCAACACACACCGTAACTCCCGAACATCGAATTTTTGAACATGTTAATATGTGGACATGCGTCTTCGACAATGGATGGTCTGAATTTACTTCGTATTTCGGGACTTTGAAATATTTAATAGCTCCATCACTCAATTCCTCCGAACGATGAATTTTTGAACCTTTTAACTTTATGAGGTCCATGTAGTACAACTTTTCGGGTCAATCATGTGTGATTATTACGATCCAAAACTTAAGCTGAAAAAAGTGATATCTTCAAACATATTTCATTAATTCTTCTCATGGCGAATTAAAAATTTTAGTGACCTTGCGGAATGGTGAAACTTTGGAACTATAATCTCGAATCTTTTTCAATGTAACTCTTTTTTGCAATAAAGAAATATGATCTCTACAATTTGGATTCATAAAATCCCTGTGATTGTGTCAATAAAATCTCTCTTATGGTTGAATTGTAGCATAATTTGGAGTTGGTTGGGTAACGAGCTAAGAAATAAACCATCAATGTCTTGATGCACCTTATCATACTTTGCAATTCTTTTCTTTACGCTCAAAATAGAAATTTGTTTGCCATTACCAATCCCAGAGAAGAAATGGGAAGTGATAACCATTGACTTTATAACTAAATTTCCCAAGACAACAAAAAAAAAATGATTTAATCAAGGTAGTGATTGATAAACTAGCAAAGGTTGCTCATTTTTTCCCGTGAAAACAACACATACATCAACAAATATTGCAGAAATTTACATGAAGGAAATCTCTAGGTTGCATGGGATACCTAGGACAATTGTGTCGGACAAAGACACAAAGTTTTCTTCAAATTTTTGGAAGGGATTATTTAAAGGATTTGCTAGAAATATGAACCTTAGTACAACATACCATCCACATTCAGATGGGAAGACTGAGAGGTTCAACCGAGTAATTGAAGACATGTTGAGAATGTATATGATGGATAAGCCATCTAAGTGGGAAGATTACTTACACTTGGTTGATTTTTCCTATAATAATGGTTATCAAGCTTCATTGAAGATGAGCCCATTTGAAGCCTTGTATGGTAGGAAATGTAGTACTCCAGTGAGTTGGGACAACCCAACATATAGAGTAGTACTTGGGCCAGAGTTGCTCAAGGATATGGAAGACCAGATAGATAAGACTAAGAAGAATTTAAAGGCAGATCAGGATAGACATAAAGTTTATGCAGATAAGAATCAGACATCAAGATAATTTAAAGTGGGGGAGCATGTGCTTTTGAAAGTGAATCCCAAGAAGATCTCTTTGAAGTTGGGTAGTTGTACAAAGATAATAGCCACATTTCATGGTCCATTTGAGATATTGGGAAGAATAGGGCTAGTTGCATACATGCTTGCATTGCCTGTTTCGATGAATGTGCATAATGTATTTCATGTCTCTTTGCTAAATAAATATGTAGATGATCCTAACCATGTTATTGATTGGAATATGATTAAGGTAGAGACAGAGGGAGACTTTCACATTTAGCCAGTGTGAATACTGGACAAAAAAGTAAAAATGCTCTAGAATCGACTTATAGAGATGGTAAAATTTCAGTGGACCTGCTATGGTCCTGAAGATGCTACCTGGGAGCATGAAGATTCCATGTGGGAATAGTACCCGCATCTTTTTGAATAAATATTGGAATTTTGATTCCTTTTTTCTATATGCACTGAGGACAGTGCCAAAATAATGGGGAGAGGATGTAACACCCCAAGTTTTGAGCCCCATATTAAATAATGTATTTTTTTAAGTTTTGAGAGGATAGAGTTCCCAAACAATTAAGAGGAAAATGTGCCCAAGAAATCTAATTTTTTGATCATTATTATTAATAAATACATCAATGGTTGTTAGATAGAAAAGGATTAGAGTTATAGGGGGATATGATTCAACAAGAGAGGGGGCTTGAGGGGATAAGTATGTACTTCATATTTTTAAATCACCCATTTTTTCTAATGGAGGAAGTTTGTTACGTAAACTTCTTGGGGGAAGGCCAAGAGGTTATTGATCCCAACGAATTACTAAAAATCGGTCCCTGGTTTGTTGGGGGGTGGTTCTCACATTGTTGATTCTAGACCAATTGCACTGGAGCCCTATAAGAAGAAGGACTTCCTAAGGGACTTCATGGCAGAGAAGGGTGGGGGTCCATTCTCTTGTGTGGTGCGGTATGGGTAGAAGAGATATAGGTACTTGGATTGTTGTGAGTGTTGGGGAAGCCTGTGACAACTTGAGTGTCGACTGGTTTGCAAAGCCAAGTAACACTTTGGAACCATCCTTGTGGATTCATAGCCTTGGCTCAGGGGTGACATTATTATTGATACTTAGAACAACAGTGTCTGTGATTGGGTGAAAATTCCTTGGTTTGCGGCCAATTGGCATCTTATTTTATAAAATATAAGTGCTCTCTGTTATGGTATTATTTACCTGTGTATGAATTATTTCCATTGTGTATTTATTTATCGTTGAATTCAATATTTAGAGTATGCATGCTTGTTGGTTATTGTTTTGCATGTCATTTATCTCCTTTTTTTTATGCATCTTTACTAACTTTAAATGTATCTGTAAGAGAAATAAGTCCTAGAGCGGGCTTGAAGTTAGTGTGTGATGCAGACCCCCTACCTCGGCAAGGTCCATTGACCTCTCGGTCACTGGCTCATTCAAATCTACGAGCTGGAACAACTCTTCAATTCCCTGTTGGAACCACATGAACAATTCCACATGTCCTTTTATGAAACTCTCCCTGCGCGACTAAACACCAAGCACGAGTCTCACCTCCACATGACCACGGGCTATGACCGCACGCCTGCACAAAAGGCGTTTCACGATTTCAAGTGTCGACTCTTCTACATATGATTCAACCCTGACTACCTGACTCTCGAAAATCTGAAAAGGGCTTAACGAATGTTATCTTCTTTCCTTATCTTCGCTCATATGACCAGTCTCCACGACCTAGGGCCCATCCTTTAAGCACATCAAGATTTTGTGTATCAAGAACTCCTTATGCGATTCACTTTCATTCTCCCAATATCCAAAATTTAGAATTCCCTCCTGAACAACCAATGGTTCATACCTCTCCTTGATCAATGACTGCGATCAAGTCATGATTTTGCGTATCGTGAGTTCTCATGGTTCTCCCCTTCGACTTCTCCTATTTGCAAGTGAGTGAAATGATGATCTATTGCCACCTGTCCTCTGACAATGGATGGTCTTGATGATTTCAGGATTTTGTGTTTCATGATATCCACTCTCTTGTGTAACTCCGGTGAGATTAAACCTCATGCACATTCCTTTGGATCCAATGGTTGTTGGTCCATGCGCTCAGATCTAATGGTTGAGATCTGTGACATCTTCCATGTTCTTCTGGGTGTCTGGACGTGAGATTCAACTGTCTAGCTCACTCCTTTGTAGCTAATCTAATGGTTGCCAATGATCCTCCTCCTGAGCTTTCATTTTCTTCCTAACTTGGAAGATTTCTAATGTTTCAAAGGTTGTGGCCTTTGATTCTTCTCCTGTGAGCATTGTGACTTTGGACTCACCTGCGTTTTGAATATGTTGTCTCCCCAGAGCTTTGGGACTTGGAATCTTTCCACTTGTGCACACTCCTTGCATTATCGCTTCTAAGATTTCAAACTGACTCAGATTCTCCAAAAGGACTCGACACTTCTTCTCCCTTAGAATATTTTTCGAACTCTTCTTGGCACACGTTTGTGCTCGACCTCCTGATTTTTCTGATATCTCTCTGCCTTGGAATATTTATCCAATTTCAAAGGTTCCAAACCTTTGTTCTCCCGACGAATTTGTCTCTGGAATCTCGTCAACACTTGATAAAATTATCATCTCTTCTAAGCTCGTATCCTTGGAAGGATTTCGATCTCCCATGCACACCTTGCATTCTCGGGATTTTGAATAACTCAATTCAAAGGATTTTCTTGAAAATAAAATGCTTCTCTCCCACCTGGCGTTCTTCTGCACTGGTTCTTCGAATATTGTTGGCTTCTAGATGTTGTGCACACCTTGCACCTGGTATGATTTTCTTCGATTCTCTCTGAATTTCTCTGAGTCAATCCGAGACTCAGTCGACACACTCCTTGCATTGAGATGCACACCTTACATACAAGTATCAGAAGAGAAACAATTGAAACTCAACCAGCTTCATCACGAACTCATACAATCAATCTCTTGAACAATCATACATGAAATGGATCGAAATAAACCATACACACATAGAATAACATTCATTCAACCACACATGAATTGAACACAGTCCAAGGATTTGGGACAATTTATGTCTGTTCTATTCATTCATGAAAAACCAAAATACATAGTATTTCTGCTACTCTACTCTGCTCTATTGATCTCTCTATTCTGTCTATCCATTCTAATCTCATACATCTTCTCTGATCTTCTCTTACAATGCAGCAATGAAAAACTATCTAAGTACCGCTCTACGATCTCTCTCGTCCTTTTATGAAATCTATCATTTCAAATTCAAAGCTATTACCTACTCTTTCATATTAAAATAACTAGTAGTTATTGCCAGATAGATTCGACACTCCATATTTGTAGTTTCTCATAGTCCTTCCAGACTTTACAAACAAGTTACAGCTTAAAATTTTGTTTTCAAAAATATTTCAACAACCGATTAAATTATGAGTTAAATGCTTGATTTGAAATTCTGGCATTGCTGAGATGTCATTCATGTGCCTCCACGTGTGCGTTGTTGAATTTGAAGGTGATTCTCCTGCATCATACTCCTCTGATTAAATTTTTTCATGGAATCCTATCCATGAGCTCCTGCACTGTCTTTCCATGCTTTGGAATATCAGGTTTTTTGACCCAACTTGCATCTTCCATTAGATGATCTTTCCACTTCACTAAGTATTTGAGATATGTTTTCCTCCTAGTTTTCTTTCCATCCCTCTGTTTAATGATTTTCTCCATATGAGGTTTTTCAGTTGTGGGAAATTGCTCTTCCCATTGAATTTCTTTCTGATCATCTGATTCTCTTGCTTCATCTCTCCTATAAGGATACATGTATGCAACATTGAATATCGACGATATCCCAACATTATCTAGCAACTCAATCTCATAAGCATTGGCTGTGAATTTTCTGAGAATCCTGGATGGTCCTATATTTTTCATATTTAACTTGTTGTACGTTCCCCTTGGGAATATCTCTTTTCTCAAATGAGATAAAAATTCATCCCCAACTTTGAATTGAACTTTTGTCCTCTTTTGACCAACTCTACTCTTGTATTTCTAACTGTTGTCCTGTAGCTACTCTCTGACTCTTTCATGAAGTTTCTGCATTTCTATTGAAAAATCCTCCACTCCGACACTTCTGAACTCATATTGATTCAAATATATCAACTTTGTAATGCCCCTTGGTTGTATACCATACACAATTTCAAATGGACTTTTTCCTGTGCTCATGTTCACTGAATTGTTGAATGAAAATTCTTCTTGTGCCATAATCTGATCCCATTGTCGACCTTGCTCAGTGACTAGACTTCTCAACATGTTTCCCAGACTCATCTTTACTACTTCAGTATTTCCATCTGTCTGAGGGTGATATGTTGACCTAAAGGACAATTTTGTCCCCAACCTCTTCCATAGAGCCCTCCAAAAGTGTCCCACAAATTTGGTGTCTTTGTCTGAAACTATGCTTCTCGTCAATCCATGTAGTCTCACTACTTCTCTGTAAAACAAATTGGTGATGTGTGTGGAATCACTTGTCTTCTGGAATGGTATTAAATGTTCCATTTTTTAAAATATGTCCACCACAACAAATATGGAATCGCTCCCTTTTCGAGTTCTAGGCAATCCAAAAACAAAATCCATACTGATTGCATCCCACGGCCAAAATCTAGCAAGACCAGAATTGACTGCTTTATGATTTTCTCCTTCAACGCTTGGAAAAAAATTTTAGCTTCCTCTTTCCAACTGAAGGACTTGTGTTTCTTCTTCATAGTGTCCAACATGGGTGCACATATGCCACTAAAATTTATGATGAATTTTCTATAAAAGATTGCTAACCCATGAAAAATTCTTACTTCAAATATATTGCTCGGTGACGACCATTCTCTTATCGCTCTCACTTTTTTTGGGTCCATCTTCAATTCATTTGAAGAGATTATGAAACGCAAACATATGAGCTCCTTCTTCATAAAAAAAATCTTCTTTAGATTTATCAGCAATTTCTCTTGCTGCAACCTTTCCATCACTGATGTCAGATGTCTTAATTTCTCTTCCTTTGTCTTGCTGAATATTAGTATGTCGTCTAGATATACTATGACAAATTTTCCTATGAAGTCTTTCAACACTTCATTCATTAACCTCATAAATGTTCTTGGTGCATTTGTCAACCCAAACGGCATGAAAAACCATTCAAGCAATCCTTCATTTGTATTGAATGTTGTTTTCCATTCATCTCCCTCTCTCATTCTTATTTGATGATATCCACTCTTCAATTCTATCTTCTAAAAATATCTTGCTCCACTCAAACAATCCATCAAATCATCAATCCTCAGTAAAGGAAATATGTACCTAATGATTATCTTATTGATGGCTCAAGAATCTGTATAGATTTTCCATCCTCCATCCTTATTTGGACTTAAAACAGTTGGTACTTCACATGGGCTTAGGCTTTCCCTAACTAACCCTTTATCCAACAACTCCTGCACTTGATTTTTTACCTCCTCATTCTCTCTAGGTGTCAACCTATAAGCTTCTTTGTTTGGTAAACTGGCTCCTAGAATAAGGTCAATATGATGGCTTATACTCCTAATGGGTGGAAATGAGTGTGGTAACTCATCCACTACTATATAAACAAATTTTTCTAATAGTTCCTGGATTTCTATAGGAAAATCTTCCATAGAAGTATTTGTAAGGATAACTCTAGGCTTCCTCACTACAACAAACTGCATTTCTTTTTCCTTCTTGACTTATTTCAAGAGCTCCTTCCCACTCATGAGAAGTATGCTTGAACCATCTTCTCTCTTTTCCTCTTTGTCTTCTATGGGTAACAACATATGTGTCCTACCATTCTTTTCTAGGGTATAGGTATTATTTCTTCCATCATGAATAAATTTCCGGTCATACTTTCACTGTCTCCCCAATAAAATATGGCAGACATCCATAGGAATTACATCACATAATATTTCATCCCTATCACCTCCTATTTTAAATTCAACTTGGCATTGTTGACTTACCATGACTTGATTTCCTTCCTGCAACCATGATACCTTATATGGCTTTGGATGTGCAGTTGTCTTCAGCTCCAGCTTTTTCACAATCTTCATGGATACTAGATTGTCAGTACTCCCACTGTCTATGATCACCTTGCAAACTCCGTCTTTCAACTTGCAAGCAGTTCTGAATAGACTCGTTCACTAAATTGGTTCCTCTGGTTCCTTTTCTGGCTTACGAAGAATCTTCCTCATCATTAGGTTTCTTCCTCCTTCTACTGCTTTTTCTTCCACATTCTTATGTGCTTCAACAATGTGTGCTTCTCCACCTCCTTTTCTCTTTCTATCGAGACATTCCCAAGATTTGTGTCCTTATTTTCCATGGGTATAGCATTTAACCACGCCTCCTCGAGATCTTCCTCTTACTCCACCTCTACAAAAAGAAATTATTCCTCCATGCTATCCTTATTTAGAACTTCCACCCTTCTCATGGTGACTATGTTGTTTGTCAGCTTCAGGCTTCAACTTCTGGAACTTCTCTCTGTTGGTTCCCTTGCCTTTGCTTGAATTTTCACCTTTGCTTCATTAGCTTTGCTTCCTGGCCAATTTTTCTTCATCTTTCAAGGCTGCTTGATAAGCATCCTTGACTGTACTAACAAATATCATGATGATATCTTCTTGTATTTCATATCTCAACCCATTGATATATCTAGTTGTCTTTTCATCTTCATTCTCTTTTTTTCCAACCCTATTATAGCAAGATTTGCCTCACCATTGCTATCTTGCACAGAGGGCCTTTTCCCATTTCCCTATGTAGACTTATCAACCCCTTTTTGTAAATACAGAGCCAAAAATATATATTTTTCCACATATACACTCCCTAACTTCTTTGCAAGATGCCTATACACTTGATGTTCCACTATATCTCACGTATATCGAGATTTGTGCCAGAAAATACAAAATGAGGTTGGGTTTCCATGTCACGAAAAAAAATATCTTATCTTTGGCCTTAAATATACTGGAAACATTCTGAATCGGCCCTTTAGTTGCATTCTGGAGGCTATAAGAGCACAATTTCGAGCTATGGAAAAAGGGGAGAAAGCATTCAACTTTGAGAGCAAAGTTACTCTGGAGAAATTACTTCATATTGAGTCTACATCCCTTTGTCCCTCAAGTCTGAACACAGTATTTAGCCCCCAAGCTCTTTCCTTATTGTCAAGAGGACCTCATTACCGCTTTGCTATGAGCTTTCCTTTGGTGGAGGAATGAAGTGGTGGAGACCTAGTTGGAAGGAAATTGGTTTCTTGGTTTCGAACCATGCCGACATGGAAGTCTGTAATGTTGATACTTCTATTGATCACTTATTAATAGAAATACTCCTTTCTTGTCCTATCGATATCTTGCAAATATATGATTATTATCCATGGGAATGTTTGTAATGTTTATTAATGGATTGTTCTATCTGATGTGCTAACTCATTTTATATATTGTCACTATATACTACTATCACTTGTTTGTTGAGAACTTCTTACAGGTGTAAATATTTGGGTCAAAGTGCTCAACGGTGGAACAGAATCAAATGATTGGATCGAGATAGGCTTCTTCCCCGTATTGCACATTAGTTTATATAGCACATGTTGGAATTTAGTTGATTTCTACAGTCATACTTATCAGTTGTGGTTTACCCTTGGCCATAGAGTGTTTTTCCCTTGTAATAGAATTGGCGACTCCACTAGGGATAGATATTCCTTCTAAGGGTTGAAGTATTTTTCCTTCTTACATTGCTATTTTTCCTTTGTGTTTCTTTTCATATCACAGTTGGACAGAGTCGACACGGTTCGAAACCAAGAAACCAAGTTCCTTCCAACTGGGTCTCCACCATTTCAATCCTCGACCAAAGGCAAGCTCATAGCAACGAGGTAATGAGGTCCTCTCAAGAATAAGGAAAGATCTTGGGGGTTGAACACTATGTTCAGAATTGAGGGACAAAGGGATGTAGACTCAATATGAAGTAATTTCTCTAGAGTAACTTTGCTCTCAAAGTTGAATGCTTTCTCCTCTTTTTCCATAGCTTGAAAATGTGCTCTTATAGCCTGCAGAATGCAACTGAAGGGCCAAGTCAGAACGTTTCTAGTATATGGAAGGCCAAAGATCAGAGGTATTTTGTCGTGACATGGAAACCCGACCTCATTTTTTATTTTCTGGCACAAATCCTAATATACGTGTCCTGTAGTGGAGCATCAAGCATATACGCATCTTGCAAAGAAGTTAGGGAGTGTATATGTGGAAAAATATATATTTTTGGCTCTCAATTTATCAAAAAGAGGTTGATAAGTCTGCATAGGGAAATGGAAAAAATCCCTCTATGCAAGATAGAAATGGTGAGGCAAATATTGCTATAACAGATTCCCCCTAATGTGTGAGATCAAAGGAGTATCTGTGATGGCCGAAATACATTATAAATAACCCAAAAGTGGAGTGGTAGAGAACCAGCTAGAAGAACTCAATTGCTTATTACATTATGTACTGACTTTGCATACATGGCTACGAAGAATACAATGCAGATCCATGTGGAAAATATACCAACAAGTGTTCATAGTCATGAGTAGGAAAGTATAAATGCAGTTACATGCCAATAGTTTTCATAGTCACGAAAAAGGCCTAGTGAAACCAGTCTCAAAATCAATCTGATGATATATGTATACCATGGAGTACAATATTATCTCCCATGATCGTTGAAGTCAAATAGGTACTGGTCCAATGAAATGGAAGCAACAACTTAGGAAAGTTGCATCCACAAAGTGATTTCTTCAAGTCTTCAATACAATATGCCAATGGTGCAAGTCTACATCATGTGAATAAATGAGTTGAGGTCGAACACGATGAGACATCATTTGATTACCGGTCATTGAGGTATATCGTTAACAAATGCAAGACAACCTACCAATTATGAAAGTAGGTGTCAATGCACCGAGTACATCTCTACAAATGTGAATAAAGGAGCTGGTGTCGAACACTTGAGAGATCCATTGATCAGGAGACATTGACGTATTCCCATCTGTCAATGGTGAGAGAGCCTACCACTAATGATTGCAAGCCTCAAGGTACTCATAAAAATATAGGTCTCGTATCTAGAATACATGAGCTGAAGTCAATGGAAAGAGACCCACTGAAAGAAGAGCATTAAGGCATCTCTCATCAGTCATCACAAGGAATAAAGCAGGAGCTTCATGATTTGGTGGAGATCGAATGAAGAATATGTTCACAAACAAATGACTCTATGCATATTTCACGTGTGCCAAATGCAAGTGGTACACGAAAAAGACCCTTTGAATAGCAGCCAATGATGAAAACTGCTGACAAAGGCTAGGAAACCACCAATATGGCTAATGGAATCCAAGACACTTCATGAATCCCAAAGTGTGAATAGATGTCCTGTCATCGAACACAAGGGAAACCACCCAGTCAATGACCCATGATGATATGTCGATTGTTGGGTTCAAGGTGACCTACCAATGATGAAAGTAGGGATAGGGTGCATCATAAGACCAAAGTATCATGTGATTCTGAGACATACTGAGGATATGGCCGACATGCAAAGTCAATATTTATGAGGAGTGGCCGACACAGGTTGATAGACTTCCTTTGAACAAGAGCATGAGACATACGGTGGACTCTGGAAACATAGACTTAATGATGTGACAACTAGATGCAGGAGGCATCCATAATGTTATCTATAGTGACTGGAAGATTAACCAATCGGTAGAGAAAATTCTGTAACGAGATTATCTTCCTAAGGCCATGATAAAAAAAAAATTATGATGATGCAAGGACTCAATAACTTTGTAATATGTTCAAAGGTGACACGACTGCTACCAATTACAATATCGTACTCCCTTCCCACCCATCTTTTTTAATTTTTTCAGACAAGTGAATGCTATGATACAGAGGAGGGAACGAGTGTCGCAAGTAAGCAAAACTAGTTCCAGCAGTGGAACGTACCTATACTCAATGGAAGGAAATGCATGCAAGAGATGGACACTTGGGGTGATGTTCCCTCCAAGGTAAAGGGTGTCAAATTGCGAAGGATATAAACAAGGCTCTGCTTGGTTGAGGATGCAAACTGCTTGGGCCATAGTTTATAACGCAAAGCGAGAACAAGCTAAAGGCTCAATACTGCAAGCAAGGGCATGAGATGCAATCACAATTTAATGCCAAAAAAGTCCTTTTTTATATATTTTAGTATACTTGGTGTGAAAAAGGGGTAAAATTGTGCCAAATAGACATCTTTTGAAATCCAGTTTACGAGTGTTAAAAAGACAAGTGAGATCGGAAGAG
>CBVK0100329780.1:0-10064 GCA_900067695.1 Picea abies
GTCACACAGGCACCAACCTACATAACAAAGAACAATAGTTCTCCCTTCCACCACCCTACCTCCCTGGTTTTTATGGATGCAACTAGATGGAAGCTACAACTCCATGTGTTCAAGCACCCACTTGAAACTCTGAGGACAATAGTCCTCCCTAGCACCTCCCTACCACCCTGATTACAAATCTTTGCTTGATGGAATCTATTATAGTGATACAGTATTTATCAATAGTTTACCAGTCTCATCACTGTTTTGTTACACTACTCTGCTCTTCCTGCATCAGTGTTCTCCTCCATGCATACCAACCTCTTTTTTCATCTTTTCTACTGCATTTCATAATCTATTGCGTTTCTATGTTCTCCTCTTTCTCCTCCTGCATAACCCTTCTATTTAGATTCTCTTCTACCTTTATGCTCTGTGTGACCTCTGCATGCCATTTGCTGCGCTACTCATCTCTACATCAGATTGAGCTCACAAACTCCTTCTACCAACATGCCTAGCTATCGGAGAAGCACTCGCTCTTCTCTATTATGCATGTATTTCTCATGCCAAGTCCTCTACCAGATCATCCACGCAACTCTTTGTATTCTCTGCAGTTATTCCCATTCTGTTCATCATGAATGTTCGTTGTGCTGAGATTCTTTGGCTTCTCTAGCAGTTACAGTCTTCAATACTTTTCCATCTGTCAATTGTCTCTATGATTAATCTTCATAACACTGGAAATTACCTCGAGACTCTTCATCTCCTATGGCGATCAACCTGAAGCCTCTTTGAATTCTCTGGAAGAAACAATCAGTCATTTTTGGAAGTTACCCAGAGAACCTCCATGCCCTCATGCCTTTGGCGCCTTTTCCCTTTCTACGAAAACTACACAATGGGCACTCTCTTTTCTGGCTAGTCCCTTTCCTTCATGTGAGCACCGGTGGTGACCAAATGCCTAATCAACAGGCACTTCTTGAATTCACATTTCGGGTGTTCTAGCTGCAAGTTGCCTTGATTCTCCCAACTAGCAATATCTGAAATGGAGCCTAGCGACGTGCTAGCTCCTCCCTTAACCTTCGATGATGTGACCACTGAATGTGACCACTCACTAATCAAAAGGGGTGCTTTTTGATCTCATTGATCTTTGATGTGGAGCCTAGCAACATGTTATCTCCTCCCTTAATCCTCTGATGATGTGACCTCCAGCTCTGAATTGGGGCTTAATCTCCTAGCTGCTTCATAACTTTGCGTATTGCGTAATCTACCATGAGTCACCCCAACTCTCTTCTTTCCATATCAATGGTCCACACTCTCCCTTTGGTCAATGACTGTGATCAAATCATGACGTCGTGTGTCAGGTGTTTGAACATGAGCCAACCCTGAATCTTCCAACTCTTGATTCCTGATTATCTTCTTTGTCAAATCAACGGTCATGAATTCTCATCAATCTGATGGCTCAGATCTCATCATGAATTCACATGTCAGGTGTTTGAACGTGAGACAACCCTGACTCTTCCAACTCCCAATTCACAATTTTTTTCTTTTCTAGATCAATGGTCACGACTTCTCTTCGATCTGATGACTCAGATCTCATTGCGACTTCGCATGTCGGGTGTTTGAACATGAACCAACCCTAACTCTTCCAACTCTCGATTCCTAATTTTCTGCTTTTCCAGATTAAGGGCCCACAACATTCCTCGATCCAACGTTTGTGATCAATATCATGAACTCGGACTTTGTGATGTTTGCGAACTGCTTGACGCAGTTCTTTCGATTCGTGATTCTATGAATGTACTTTATGGGTTTCCATGTGTCCTTCCCAGATGAATGACTAGGATTTCTTCACATCTTTGGAGTGTTGAATGAATTTTGGGCTTATCCTCCTTGCAGCTCCACTGGATCTAATGGTTTATAGTCCTTTGCTCTCTGATCCGACGGATGAGGTCTAATATCCTCCTCTGCATGCTCCTCCTTTCTGGACTTTGATTTGATGGCCTAGATAATTCCTCGATACAACAGTTGAGATATCCTCTTCATGAACTCAGATTTCATGAGTTCCTACAAATCTGCCTTTGACTTTCCTGATTCGCCAGTTAGTGAAATGATGATCTCCCACCACATGCCCTCTCTTGATGGATGGTCAGGATTTACTGTGTGATCTTGGAAGAATTTCTAAGTTTCAAAGGCCTTGACCTTAGATCCTTCTACGAGTCCTGATGAATTTGGGTCTCGTCTGTGTTTCTGAGAATGCTATCTCTCCTGAGATTTGGCAATGGAATTAACCTCGACCCTGGTGCACACTTGCGCTCTTCATGAAACTATGCACTATTCCTCATGAGCTTCTCAAGATTTCTCTTCTGTGTCTTCCTAAAAGACATATGGTGCCCGCCTGACACATTCTTCGCTTTCTCGTCTTTTGGTCTCTCAAGATTTGGCTCGATACTATTCTTGCCAGTGCCATCCTTGCCGATGTTCTTGCCATCAATGACAAGCATGCTCTACCTATAAACATGCAAATAGTACAATAGGCTTCCTATCATAGACCTATATGAACTCTTATCAACATCAGGTGATTCATCATCCTTGATTAACTTGCAAACAGCGACCATAGGTGTGCTCATAGGTGTAGAATCTTCCATTTGAAACTTTTTCAACATTTCTCTTAGATATTTCTCCTGAGAAAGAAATATTCCTTCAGACCTCTGAGTAATTTGCAGACCAAGAAAAAATGACAGTTCCCCTATCATAGACATTTCAAATTCAGACTACATGGAAAAAGAAAACCATTGTACCAATGAAGCATTATTTCTTCCGAAGATTATGTCATCTACATAGACCAACACAATGAGAAAATCATTACACTCTGTTTTGATATATAGATTGTTGTCAATTGTTCCTCTCTTGAACCCTTTGTCTTGAATATACTTATCCAGTCTGTAATACCAGGCACGAGGATCTTGTTTCAATCTATATAAATCTTTCTTCCTTTAGATCTCCATTTAGAAAAGTTGAATGACATCCATTTGATAGACTTTAAATTGTTTATGAAAAGCATAGGCAAGAAACATTCTAATAGTTTATAATCTTGCTACGGGCGCAAATGTTTCATCAAAGTCTAGTCCTTCTATTTGAGCATATCCTTTGTAGACCAATCTAGCCTTATTTCTTACAATATTTCCTTTCTCATTCATCTTATTTTTGTAGACCCATTTGGATCCTATTACATTTTTATTTGTTGGCCTAGGAACGAGTTACCAAGTGACAATCTTTTCAATCTGGTCCAGTTCCTCATTCATTGATTTTAACCAATTTATGTCTTTACTGGCTTCATTAAAGTTCTTGGGTTCCACCATGGATATGAAGGCTATATGTGATTTCTCGGTGTCTTTGATTATCCTTCTCTTGGTTTGTACACCTTTGTCTTTCAAGATGATTCTTTTGAGTAATTCTGGAGGAAGGATTTGATGTTGATTGATGTCCCAACTCTTCTTGTCTGGGTGTCTCTTCTCCACTTGATTCATCGTCTTCTTTTCACTCTGATATTTGTTTTTCTTCATTTTCATTATTCTCATCATCTTTTTCATCTGGCTTAGTGATTATTCTCTGTTGATCTTTTACAAAAGCTTCTTCATCAATTCGAACATCGATACAGTCTACTAATTTATGCATTGTTTTGTTAAAGCATATGTATCCTTTATTGTTCATTGCATATCCTAAGAAGATACCTTCATCAACTATACTGTCAAATTTTCCCAAATGATCATCATTATTCTTGATGTAGCATTTACTTCCAAATACTTGGCATGGTTTGAAACTAAGAAACCAAGTTCCTTCCAACGAGGTCTCCACCACTTCAATCCTCCACCAAAGGCAAGCTCATAGAAAAGAGGTAATGAGGTCCTCTCGAGAATAAGGAAAGAGATTGGGGGCTGAAAAATGTGTTCAGACTTGAGGGACAAAGGGATGCAGACTCAATATGAAGTAATTTCTCTAGAGTAACTTTTCTCTCAAAGTTGAATGATTTCTCCTCTTTTTCCATAGCTCGAAATTGTGCTCTTATAGCCTCCAGAATGCAACTGAAGGGCCGAGTCAGAACGTTTCTAGTATATGGAAGGCCAAAGATCAGATATATTTTGTCATGACATGGATCCTCATTTTGTATTTTCTCGCACAAATCCCAATATACGTGACCTATAGTGGAGCATCAAGCGTATATGCATCTTGTAAAGAAATTATATATGTGGAAAAATATATATTTTTGGCTCTGGATTTATCAAAAAGGGGTTGATAAGTCTGCATAGGGAAATGGAAAAAGGCCCTCTATGCAAGATAGAAATGGTGAGGCAAATCTTTCTATAATAGATGCCCCCTAATGTGTGAGATTAGAGGAGTATCTACGATGGTTGAAATACATTATAAATAACCCAGAAGTGGAGTGGTAGAGAACCAGCTAAATGCACTCAATTGCTCATTACATTATGTACTGACTTTGCATACATGGCTGCCAAGAATACAATGCAAATCCATGTGGAAAATATACCAACAAGTGTTCATGGTCGTCAGTAGGCAAGTATAAATGTGGTTACATGCCAATAGTTTTCATAGTCACGAACAAGGCCCAATGAAACCAGGCTCAAAATCAATCTGAAGATATATGTATACCATGGAGTACAATCTAATCTCCCATGATTGTTGAAGTCAAATAGGTACTGGTCCAATGAAATGGAAGCAACATCTCAGGAAAGCTACATCCACAAAGTGATTTCTTCAAGTCTTTAATACAATCTGCCAATGGTGCATGTCTACATCAAGTGAATAAATGAGTTGAGGTCAAACACGATGAGACATCGTTTGATTACCGATCATTGAGGTATACCGTTAACAAACGTGAAACAACCTACCAATTATGAAAGTAGGTATAAAGGCACCGAGTACATCTCTACAAATGTGAATAAAGGAGATGGTATCAAACACTTAAGAGATCCATTGATCAAGAGACATTAATGTATTCCCATCTTTCAATGGTGAGAGATCCTGCCACTAATGATTGCAATCCTCAAGGTACTCATAAAACTCTAGGTCTCGTATCCAGAATACATGAGTTGAATTCGATGGAAAGAGACCCACTGAAAGGAGAGCATTAAGGCATCTCTCATTAGTCCACACGAGGAACAAAGCAGAAGATTCATGATTTGGTGGAGATTGGACGAAGAACATGTTCACAAACCAATGACTCTGTGCATCTTTCGTGTGTGCCAAATGCAAGTGGTACATGAAAAAGACCCTCTGAATAGCAGCCAATGATGAAAACTACTGACAAAGGCGAGGAAACCACCAATAAGGCTAATGGCATCCAAGACACTGCACGAATCCCAAAGTGTGAATAGATGTCTTGTCGTCGAACATAAGGGAAACCACCCAGTCAATAACCCATGATGAAATGTTGATTGTTGGGTTCAAGGTGACCTACCGATAATGAAAGTAGGGCCAAGGTGCATCATAAGACCAAAGTATCATGTGATTCTGAGACAAAATGGGGGTATGGCCGACATGCAAAGTCAAGATTTTTGAGGAGTGGCCGACACAGGTTGATAGAATTCCTTTGAACAAGAGCATGAGACATACGGTGGAATCCAACAACATAGACTTAATGATGTGACAACTAGATGCAGGAGGCATCCATAATGTTATCTATAGTGATTGGAAGATTAACCAGTCAGTAGAGAAAATTTTGTAATGAGATCAGCTTCCTAAGGCCATGATAAACCCAAAATTATGATGACGCAAGGACTCAATAACTTTGTGCTCTATTCAAAGGCGACACGACTGCTGCCAATTACAATATAGTACTCCCTTCCTGACCGTATTTTTTTGTTTTTTCATAACAAGTGATCCTGACCATCTTTTTTTGTTTTTTCATAACAAGAGAATTCTATGATACAGAGGAGGGAACGAGTGTCGCAGGTAAGAAAAACTAGTTCTAGCAGTGGACTGTACCTATGCTTAATGCAAGGAAATGCATGCGAGAGATGGACACTTGGGGTGATGTTCCCTCCAGGGTATAGGGTTTCAAATTGTGAAGGATATAAACAAGGCTCTGCTTGGTTGAGGATGCAATCTGCTTGGGACATGGTTTATAACGCAAAGAGAGAATCGGTTAAAGGCTCAATACTACAAGCAAGGGCATGAGATGCAATCACAATTTAACGCCAAAAAATTTCCTTTTTTATATCTTTTAGTCTATTTGGTGTAAAAAAGGGGTAAACTTGTGCCAAATAGACGTCTTTTCAAATCCTATTTACGAGTGTGAAAAAGACAAGTTCACTCAGCAATCTTTTCCATTTTTTATAGCGAGTCGAAAAAGAGCTTAACTAAGGTTCATGATCTTTCAAATCCAATTTTAACGAGTGTGAAAGGAACAAATCACTC
Organism: Picea abies; assembly: GCA_900067695.1. Taxonomy (NCBI): domain Eukaryota; kingdom Viridiplantae; phylum Streptophyta; class Pinopsida; order Pinales; family Pinaceae; genus Picea; species Picea abies. Next base: position 6,406 of record CBVK0100329780.1, read on the forward strand.
GACGATGTTTTCAATTTTTAATAACGAGTCGGAAAAGAGCTTAACTAAGACTTGTTTTTAGTTGTAATCAACATGTAAAGGGGCAGGCCAAGGTTCTCGTCTCAACCTTCTGTCGAAAGTCAATATCCTGCAGATAGCTGACACAAGCCTAGGAAATCCCAAAGCTCTCCAAGTCGAGGAGGAGAAAGTGATAACGGAGTACATAGTTTCTCTTATGGTTCAAATAATGTCTCTTAATGGAAAATACATAGGTGGGGTAATGGGATGTCCCATCAAGTCGTCCCAATTGAAGGGGGCTTCGTGAGGACTTGAAGGGAGAGTATTCGGATGAAGAATGAATCTCTCTTGTTCAGAAGGGGGAAGACTTGGAATGTTGATGACATGACTGGAAGGTGCATCACTCTCTTGAGGGAGATTTGGTTTGACCAGAGATTGCACTGGTGTGGTCACTTCTTCAATTATAGGTTGAAGAGGATGCATAGTAATGGGGGCAAGAGACTCTTCTCCCTCATCGATGAGGGTGAGGTCAGAGGAAAATATTGGTGGCGGGACCATCAGAATCACTAAAGGAGGAGTGGCGAGAGGAGAAACCATGGGTGTCTCAAAATTTGAAGGTATTTTGGGGGAGCCCCATGCCTCTGGTATCCCGACAGTCACTAGGCACAAATGAGTAAGATGACTTCCTTCATAAGTCCTGCAAAGGAATTTAGGATTACGTCTGAGATGTTTAGGTTTCTCGATGGGACTAGTCAAGGAAAGAGATTCGTCTCATGTATGATGAATAGGAGTCGAAGACGTGACACGGCTATGATCCGGGGTAAAAAGGATGGTACCCCCAACATAATTGGAAGAGGTTGGAAGTGAGTTGTCAACATGATTTGTAGAAAGTGTCAACTCATCTCCGACATGACTAGCAAAGGTGGGCGATGGTGCATTGTTGTGGCTTACAATGGTTGGGCTAGCAATAGGTTGCAGTATTTGATTCCAAGGTCCCAGAAAAGATTGATTTTGAAACATTGTAGGCTAGAAAGGATCCTGGTATACTCCCTGTCCTGGCCCATAAACATGGTGGTTTATGCCAAGGTGGTCTGAAGAGGTCTAGACGGGCATCATCACTGAGGTCTGCAAAGAGACCGAGCTAGGATAAGAATTATTCGAGTGAGGATATATGTTTCCCCCTTGAGAGGGTGTCCCATAGGGAGGGTAGCCCAAATTATAAAATTGATTCTCCCCATATGAAAGACCTGGGGGTACTTGAGGACCTGGTGCAGAAAAAGTGTTTAAAGGGAGCGACATGGAAGATGAAAGATACATGGGCGGGGTGTAATAAGCACCCATCTAAGCGTTGGATCCTGAAAGAGCATAGCTAGGATTGGATCCATAAGGGAGAAGGTTCCAACCTCCAATGGGAACACGACTCATATCAAACAAAGAAGTGGGCATGGGAGCAATGGTTCCCCGGGTCCAATGCTAGGATTCATATAAGTATACTAGGGAGGGAGTTGCACGTGGGAAGGCATATCAACAAAAAAATGACTAGAGAGCCAAGGTGTGGATTGAGCGTTGTAATCGTGCATACCATTGTAAAAAACAGAAGGGTTTTCCCCCATGAAATGAGGAGGCATCATGGGGGGGTAGCGGTGAATGGAGGAGTAAAAGGCACTCTGTTATTCATGATAATGAAACTAAAAACCAGAGTCCTAGGGCCAACTAGTAATCAAAGAGCATACCAAAAATTCAAATGGCCAATATGCATGCAAACGGGCTAAAGTGGCTGAGTGGCCTCCCTTGCTAAAGAAGGTTTTCCTCATCCAAGAGGGACCTGAGACTCCCTGCTAAAGTTTGGAGCTAATAGAATAAGTTATAAGGGCCCTCGTAGGCTTAACAACCAGTCGATCAGATCCCCCCGGAGAGGTAATCTTCCATAAAGGTTTTGTGTTGTCCGACCCCTATCTGACTCGGGATACAAGCATAATAACCCCTACAAGTAACCTATGAGAAACCTAAGTTAAGCAACTAATCAACCACTGTATAACCAATGCACAAGCGAACAGTCATAAGTCTAGATTACCGTATGGGAAGGGAAGCAAAGCCCAAAACCTTGAAAGTATCGCCTCTCACAGAGGTATGGATACTAGCAAGACCCCCAAATACGAATAAATCCACAGAAATATCTCTGACTCTAGGTGAGTATCCAGGGGTTATCCCTTCAACAAACTTCGCACGACCTCATGCTTAACTCCAGTGTGAGTGGAGCCTCCTGATATTACCAATTATACAGTGGATTTCTCAACTCCCTGTCTCAGACACATATGTTGATTTAATTTCCTTGGAGAAGTTTACTCACAAAATCCTATTCCAAGGCACTAAACCCTAGGCTAGTTTGTGCACCCTAAACAATAAAATTGTTACTAATCAATTTTAGTTTAAAGCGTAAATTTTATTGGCCGTGATTACTCAAAAAGGTATGGAAATGAAACTCATGGTGTTATGACTCTACATGAAAAATAAAAATAGATATAATGCAAAGCCTAACTTTAACTTTTCAGTGAATGATATGCTAAATAAAAACAATGCAATCTTCAATTTTAACTCTGCAACTCAGAAGTAAAATGCAATCTTTCGCTAAATGTGCTAAGCAAATGATAAAGGTTCCAAGACAAAAATACCAACCAATACAAAATACCTATTTTTTGTATTTTCAATGTATTAAAAAGAAAATGCATGGACTGATAAGCAACTTGATATATAACTTCTACTATGTATAAAAGCAATCACTCAAGAAGAATACCAAGCAGCTAAGTAGACAACCCAACTACCAAGGACAAATAAAAAATGGAAAACAAAGAGAGACACCGCCCAAAAATTCAACTCCAAACAGGTTTCCTGTCATCCCAAATAATCTCAACAGGCACCACAGAGACCTAAGAAGGCTTAGTGATCCTCAAAACCTACCCAGCAGTCACTAAACCAAGAAAGCAAGCAAGGGGAAGTGGTATACGGAACTGTTCAAGAGAAAAGGGTGTATATACGCCTCTTGCAGTGGGACAACAAGCGTGTATACACAGTTGTCAGGGTAAAAAGGGCATATATCTTTTAAAACAAGTCTAGGCAAGGGTAAAAGGATGAAAAAATCAAACCTAGACTGAACAGACTCTGTCCAACTATGATATGACAAGAAACACAAAGGAAAAAGAGCAATGTAAGAATAAAAAATACTTCAACCCTTAGAAGGAAGATCTATCCCCAGTGGAGTCGCTAATTTTGTTACAAGGGAAAAACTCTCTATGGCCAAGGGTAAACCACAATAGACAGGTATGACTGTTGAAATCAACTCAATTCCAACATGTGCTATATAAACTAATGTACAATACAAGGAAGAAGCCTACCTCGATCCAATCGCTTGATGTCATTCCACCGTTGAGCACTTTGACCCAAATCTTTACACCTGCAAGAAGTTCTCAACAAACAAGCGATGCAAGTATATAGTGACAATATATTAAATGAGTTAGCACATCAGATAGCACAATCCATAATTGATCAACAGAAAAGGAGTATTTCTATTAATAATTTATCAACAGGAAAGGAGTATTTCTATTAATAATTGATCAACAGAAGTATCGACATTACAGAATTCCGTGTCAGCACGGTTCGAAACC
>CBVK0100329788.1:0-33881 GCA_900067695.1 Picea abies
TGAATATGCCGCATGTGCTCCTCCCATGTTCTGTTGAAGATGAGGATTTCATCTAAATACACCACCACAAAGGAGTTGGTGAAGGGTCTCAATACATCATCGATCAACCTCATGAAAGTGGTTGGTGCATTTATTAAGCCAAAGGGCATGACTATCCATTCAAAGAGACCTTTAGATTTGAAGGTTGTCTTCCATACATCAGTTGGTTCGATGGGAACCTGGTGGTAGCCAGACTTTAGTTCAATCTTGATTTAGAACTTTTCCCTCTTGAGTTGGTCAAGAAGGTCATCAATCCTGGGAATGGGGTACCGGTTCCTAACTGTGATTTTGTTTAGGGCTCGATTATCAATGCAGAGTCGCCAAGTCCCGTCCTTCTTCTGTACCAGCACAATCGGGCTTCCGCAAGGGGAGGAGATGGGTCTTATGTGCCCCTTTTGAAGAATCTCTTGGATCCGATGCCTGATTTCGTCATTTTCCATCAGCAAGTGACGATAGACTGGTCCATTGTGTAGAGGTGCGTCGAGGGTCAAATCAATTGGATGCTTGACTTCACAGTGTCTTGATACCCTTGTAGGTGAGGAGAAGATTTCTCTATATTCTTACACGATGTCGTCCACTTGCTTCTAATTCAAAGAGAGGTTATGTGTAGAGGCCACTGATGTAGTGATGACCTTCTGCTTTCTATGAGCATGGATCACAAAGAAGACAAACTTCTTGGTCTGTGAAATGACCTTACTGCATTGCTTAGCAGAGATTAAAGAAATAACAGTAGGCGACGCTACCTCTAGTATCATGTACAATTGTCTTCCCAAAGTACATAATAACATTGTGGGGTCTAGACTCATACAGAACATGACGCTTCCACAAACATGGTTGTCCTAAAATAACATCACAAACTTCAAGGGGAGCAATATCACACAGTGCCTCATCTTTGAAAGGCTTGATGTCATAGGGTAGATGACATTGTTGGCTGACACAAAGATCTCTTCCTTGGTGAAACCAACTGATGGTGTAGGGCTGCAGGTGCAGTTGTTTTGGCAGGTCCAGGTGCCTGACAACCTTTGCTGAAATCAAGTTCTTCTAACTACCGCTATCGATAATGAAATGAAGTAGAGCCCCCTTTACCCACATCTGCGAGTGAAAGAGGCGCTCCCCTTCCTCTGGTTCTTTTGGTTCGCTTGGCCGGACTTTGGTGGTAGCGACAGTGGCACTGGGTTCAACATTGATAATCTGCTTCCCTCCTTTAGGATTTGATTCAAAATCGGAATCGACCTCTAACTTTGAAGCCTTCAGTTTGGCCATGAGTGACTGCTTAGAGTGACATTCTTTGATGTTGTGCCAAGGGGTTTTATGGTATTCACACAATTTTCCCGTCTCCTTCTTCGTCTTCTCATTGACCTTCTTGTGTTGTGGCTTGGAATGGTTGTCCTGAGGGCAACCATCTCGACTTGGTCCCTTGATGTGTGGGTTGTTGCCGCCTTTGGCCTGCTTCGACTATGAGGGGTTTGCAAATCCAAACTCTCTCCTTTTCTGCTTAAATTTCTCCTCGGTCTTGACAATGTATCTATAAGTCGTGCCCAATGAGGCGATGTCCAGAAACTCCATTTTTGTTTGAATGTATCTATGAAAACAACCATGATATTTGAGCACCAGATGACGCTCAAAGTCTTTGATACCCAATTTGGTGCGCAGGGTATGGAAAATATTGGTGAAATCTGGTACTGTATGGTCCCTTTCTTGACATAGGGTGGTCAATCTGGTGTAGTGGTCCTCGTAGCTTCCAACCGGTTAGTATTGTTCTTTAATGGTGTCCTGAAAGGAATCCCATGTAGGGGCCACCACAAACATTGCAGATTCCTCTACGACCCTTTGCTCAGAGTAAGTATCCCACCAGTCTTTAACATGGGGAATGACCTTGAGGAGTGAAAAAGTGATATTTTCCCTATTGAAAAAATTGTGGACCAAAAAATACACTTCGAGTAGATTCAACCATTTATCTACAACATCTGCATCGATCAGTCCTTTAAATAATGGAATATCAAAATTTACCTGTAACTTTAAGGGGCTGCATGGCCGCTTGATGAAGATGCTTCTCCGGTGGGCAGTAGTCGAAGGATCTACGTGAAGCTGTCCATCATTTCGTTCCTTTGTTGCACGAGGGCTTCCTCGAGCAACATTTTGATAGGATCTCCCGCTCCTTCATGTTTCTTTTTGCCCCCCATGGGTTGTTGTCGAGCTCGGTGCAACTGATCTTGCAATGGCTTGATTCGTTCGAGTCCCAACTTCTTGTACCCAGATCTTGTTGGGGACATGCACAAAGAAAAATAAATGAAGAGAAGACCGCTCTGATACCACTGATCCAGATTTAGGAGCAGAACGAACTGATTAACAAAATGAATACAATAAACACAGAGACATGAAGAATAACACAGATATCCAGTGAACAATATCTTCTATTGAATAATGAAATAGGCTAAAACTGTAAAACTCCAGAATTGAAACAATTGGTCGAATGGTGGTAGTTATCTCTAAGAAGAGATGTGTCTGCTACATGCATTCGTCTGAGCAGAATGAATTACAATGAGGCTCTAGAGGTCTTTTTTATATTACTCATGAATGCCAAAACCCTAGACATCCAAAAACCTAACCCTAGGAGGTGAAACATCAAAAATCACGTGGGCCTTATGGGTAAGTTGGTACCTCAACTTCCCAGGGTCGTAACTTTGGCATACGACATCCGTTTTAGGTGTGTGATAGCTCGTTGGAAAGGTTTTTTAGAGAAATACACATTTTGTTATCAAACTTATAATCTATTTACAATTTGACTGTTGCGAGCCAAAAAAACATTGTTTAGGCCTCCAAAACGACCCTGGAAGTACAACAAGACGTGTTGATATGAAAACATACAAAATAAGCCAATTGGACTAGGTGAGAGAACACCAATATCCACCTAGAAGATGTGTAGGTCTTTAGAAAGCCTAGAAGTGTAGAACCCACAATTACAAAGAAGTACAAAAGAATGTGTTGAACTAAAAACAAACAAGAGGAGCCAATTGGAATAGGTGGGTTGCCATCAATAGCCAACTGGATCATATGATGCTCGAATGAAGTCTACGAACCAGAATGAAATAGGATGAGGAAGTTTGATGAATTGTGGTTCGATTAAAATTATGGTTATATACAAAGATTTGTTTTACAGAACTTTGCAGAACCCTGTGGGTTTTAAGAACTTTGCTAATGATTGACACTATGGGTTGTAGCCTGTTCACTCCAAGACAGTCTGTTGTATCGGCTATAGTGATCATGATGCTGTTCATTTTTCTATTATGTTATGTACAAGCAATATTGTTATTATGGTTATTTTTATTTATGGGCAATTTGTTACTTTGTAATATAGTTTCAAAGGCAAGTGAGCAGTTTTGTGAAGAAGGCACGAGTTTCGGGTTGTTTTTTTGGAAACAGAGTATTGTTTAAACTTTAAATTTTTGAACAGTAAGAAATTTTTATTGTGAATTGATATCAAAGATGGCATGGTTGATGTATCATTTTAATAGTATCCATGAGATACCCCCCTCCCCCCATTCTACCATTTTCCGCTAAATACACCCCCTTCATGATCCCAATTTCACTTATTCATCCCCTGTTCTGTGATATTTATTTTGAAAGGAGTTTGTGTGAAAATGAAACAAAGTTGATATGGGAAGGGTTGAGCACTGATGTTCTGGATTTGTTTAGATACATAGTTAATTGTTTTATTGATTGTTTCAACAATATTCATATATTAATTCCCCTCCATGATATCATTTTTCGCTAAATACAAGCCCTCCATATTTCACATGAACCCTGTCAATTCCTTGTTTACATGGCAATTAATAAATGACATGTTATGGATGGATTGCATGTGCCTCGTAGTAAATTCTAGAGCCAACTGTTGATTTATGTAAGTAGAGTTTCATGTATGGTTTATTAAGGACTTCATGATTGACAAATTGTTGTTACAGGATGATTTTTTTCAGTAGAGGCAACAATGGTCGAAATAACAGAGGTAGGGGAAATTGGAATCGAGGCCATATAAGGCCTAGATTTTCTATTCATTTCGATGTTGATCCACAAGAGTTGAACCAATTGTTTCAAGCTGGGTTTTTTAATTTGGTTGGCCATGGTATCTTGCATCCCCGACCAGAGAGGCCCCCTTTCCAACATCCTCTGAATTTTCTATGCATTCTCGTTCCTCCACTTGTGTCTGTGCAACCTGAAGTCCCCGCTAATGATGGTTGGCAAGAAATTGTCCACCAGCCTGTCTCCCACCACCACGGATGGCCCGCTGTCTCCTTACCTTTACCACCATCAATTAATCCCAATGTTCAAATTGCTCCTGTTGTTTTGCCAGTATAGTCCTCGCACGCTAGAAAAAGGTTAAAAATCGAAATCCCACAACCTGTGCAAGGCAAAGGAAAAGCATCAGCCTTCCCCTCTAGTCCATCCATTGAGTCCTTTAAATCCGTGTCTTCACACCTCCACCCCAAAGATGGTTGCTCCCATGTGAGCAACGAAACACTGCCTCAAGGGTCTAACCAACCAAGGGCCACTCAAGAAAAGTTAGTTGGGGACAACAGTGAGAAGAGGAAATATGCCTCGCAAAAAAAGCAAATATGGATTCTAAATGTTTTTTTTATTTATGATTTTCAATGATGAGGACAATGTTTAATGTTTTTCAGTATATTTTGGACAACAAGCCTTGTTTTTGGATATTTTGTGGATAATGTGGATATATTCTTTTTTGGAGATATGATATAAATTATGGTTGATATTTAATATTCCGTTTAAATTATATCCACAGGAGCGAGAAGGGTGTTATATGGTCTAAATGATTTTTTTTGTACTTTGTATTTGATGGTTAATAAGAAGAAATGATGGGAGTCACAAGGGATCCCACCTATTTAGTTATGATTAATTAAGACCTTTATATATATATATATATATATATATTATTATTATTATTTATTTCTCCTAAACTAATTTGTTAAGTCAAATTGACTTAACTAAAGAAAGTAGTTGAACTACTTCAACTGATTGGGAAAGAATAAAAACTCAATTGGATGAAGAGGCAAGGCAGGATAGAAGGAGAAAGACAAGACTAAGGTTTTCTCTTTAGTTAAATGAGATAAGTTCAATTTTCATTTATTTCTTAGTTTACTTGAAAGCCTAATCCTCTTGTTGACAACAAGGTCTTATTGAAGGCAACAAGGTTCAAAATTGAATCATACTTTTTTAGTCGCTTGTTCGAGAGGTGTTTATTCATCCTTAATAATATGTGTATTCTTGTATGTTTGTGAATTATTTTTCATGGCTGATAAAGAATATCCTGAAGATTCAAAATGACAACAATTTGTGGCAAGTTGATCCAAATCATTAATTTTAGTTTTATTTTATTGTTAGGGTCTTTTTGTATGGTGCCCATTGGAGATATCTAAATCTGTCTTTGGTCCATACCCTCGCACGGGTCTGTAAAGAGAAATACACTTTTGGTATCTCATAATGAGATAAAATCATATTATTGTTATGTATCATACATGTGTTTTCATGACTTGATTCCTCTTTTCACTTTTGGTCTGCATGTTTACTTTATTGTAAAATCTGTTTACATTCAAGTAGCTTTGTATAAATTTTATTGTACATTGCAACACATACAAATCATAAAACCAACCTTAATCCTTGTAATTAATACTTGTAGATTGAGTGAATTTTTTTTAGGCTATAAATCCCCGATGACATTCCCAACTATCTTGTCCTAGCCAGGCAAGATCTGAAAATGATTGAGTAAGGTGTCCCATACATTTTCCTCAACAAAGGTGTCATTGGAGATCTGACTACTACATTGTGCAGGAAGGATTGTTTTAAACCTAGTTCTATAGAAATCTCTTCTTCTTCCCTTTCATCCAAGTCCTTGTCATCTTGGAGCCCTTTCCTATCTTCAATTAGATTAAATAGTTCATTCTCTGTGTTGGCTACATCAAACCCAACAGTGTATGTTGTGTTTAAATAAGAAGGCAATTCAACATCTTTAACAACCTAAGCTTCCATGAGTGGTTGCTTGCCTTTGGCAAATTTATTTTCCCTTCTCACTGATGATTATGTAGTTGTAGAAGTCTATTCACTTGTTAGTGTTGTATCCACAGTAACCTCTACAACCTTAATTTGATCCCTCTAATGGCTTGCAATCGATGTCTCATGTTCACCTTCCTTTTTCTATTGTACTTTGGCCATATGGAAATTCTTGCAAGTTAGTACAACATAGAAACAATGCATGTAGGGTATAGATCAAAAATCAAATTAAAACTCATTAAGATCTAACTTCCAACAATTTGAAATGGAAACTAACTTTAAGGATGGTGATGTTGATCCTCACCTAAGGTGCAATTTTGAATATGTCTCTGATCATTTACACCGTTAGCCTCCCTTTACAATTGTTGAAACTAAAGCCACTAAGGTGCATTCTCTATATCAAGATTTTGTTTTAGAATGGGAGAACCATTCTAAATGCTCGAAACTACTTATGTATTTTCCTCCTAAGTAATAGGGAGACAATATAAAGTTCTAAAAGTTCAAAGAAAGAGGTAATATATTTTCTATTTGAGTGGATATAATCTTTTGGGTCTTAAGATATCTACCCACGTGGAAGGAAATTGTCTTTTGTCCCAAAATATGGTAAATGGCAATTATTTGTCATGTTCTCTATAACTTGTCATAACATAGTGTCATTTTTTACCTCATGTGTGACTCCCTTGAGAACATTTTGGATTGTTTGTTTCCAATATCTCAAGCCAAAATCCATTTCTTCCAACGGTTTGAGGGTGAAAGCACGACTTCTTGCGAGGACTTCCAATCTTTTACTTTATCGAATATAATTTACCTTACCGATAAGCAAGTTCCCATGCCTGGATATGAGTCATGACACTAGCAATATATTGACCATGGGCCTGCACATACTAGGCTTTGTCATAGAACTCTCTTTGAACATCGTTCAATTCATCATGTATTTAGAAAGCATAATCAATAAAATTTGAAGTCTGATCCTTATTGGATTTGTAGTAATTGACTTGATTTTCCAACAAGGTGATTTTTCTTTCATACTATTTCATCTTCTTTTCCATGTCTACAACTTTATGCACATTGGCTTGAGTAATGGTTAATCTATGAAAAATAGAGGAAGCTAAACTTAGCTTTCTTGTGTCCATGATCACCACAATTTTAGTGGTGAGTATCACTTAAGAATCCAGACTTATTTTTGTGTTTTTTCTTTATTACCTGCTTCATGTGTTTGTCAAATACAAACAATTCCAAATCAACAACTTCATCTACTAGCCTGGTGATTAGCTCAAGTGGTTGAGTGTTATGAATTACAAGTAGGAGGTCTTGGGGTCAACTTCTCGAGATGGTTGTCTCTATGGATATTATTGGGCCTCACTTGATGTCCCTATCAGGTTAGGTTGCCAAACCTGCAATCAGTCAGTTTACCCTAGGTACAATTCTCTAAATGAAGGGAAATACCTATAGGGTTTCCCTGGAATGTGCATTCCATCAAAAAAATGACTTCATATACCATAGTTGGAATAAACCCATTACCTCCTACAACCATGCCTAAACCAAAAGTACATGCAAAGGTTCGAGTGGTGAAGACCTCTTCCATCTGTGCATAATATTGTTGCCCTATGTTTCCTTCACCTATATCAGTTTGTTGTGTTAGATCATTTCCTTCTTGTATGGTATTTTTTGCTTCAGTATTATCTTGATTTTTTCTTTTTCAATTATCCCCAACTCCTCAGCTTTTGCCTCAACTTCTTTCCTTGCTAACTTCTAATACTCTGCATCATCTTTGTCTTTCCTCTCTACTTGTGCCTTTCTTGTTAACAATTCAGTTTTGGCTTTAGCATTTGCTTCTTTTTTCTTTACCAATCCTTCTTTTTTGGCATCTTTTTGATATGCTTCTTCTCTTCTTTTGGTTTTTTTTTTTGCTTTGGCCTTCTCGAATGCATCCAATCTTCTTTTTTCTTGTTCTTTCTTTTTTTCTCGAAGAGCTCACCTCTCAACAACAACGCTTGCAACTTATTGCAAATTGTTCAAAACCTCTACATAAGTCAATACTCTCTTCCGAGATTTTCTAGTCTTATTCTCTCCTCGATGTTTTTTTCTTCCATCCTAGCCCAAGTGGAATATGTTAGCTTGTACATGACTATATAGTGTGGATAGGTTGAGCACAACTTGTTTTGGTGTTTGATTAGGCAGGCATTAAAACCATGTAGAGCTATTTGATACCTAATTTCTTAAATGATAAACCTATTTGGCACATAGGTGTGAAGTGAATGAGGTGCTTCTGTGACACCATAAATCCTAATATAGGTAGAACATTCATCTAAGTACCAATCTCTAATGTTTTTCAATAGTTCTGTAGCTTCTGGAGATATTCTTTGTAATGTCCATGATTTGAACCCTTTGTAATTGTACATATAGGATGTTGAGTCGTTGGTACCAATTGTAAATGTAAATATGTATATAGGTTGGTGAGCCATTGGCACCAAATTTTGGTTCTATGCGCATATGAGTAGTGCACGAAGAATTGTTATCAAGGAAAGGGTGTGCACATTTTAGAGTGTTACACACACCTGGGTAAGTGCACAAATTTCACAGTGTTGCACGCACTTGAGTAAGTGTGCAGGAATTACCTAGAAATGTGCATCAGGTTGTGTGTGTGTGTGTGGATGTACATGTATTAAGGTCAGAGAGCCTGTGTAGTTATGAGGCTGGTGAGTCGGGATGCAAATGGGCCAGTGCACCTATCCATATAAAGTTAATCACACTTATTAATAATATCACATCGTTGTGCGCAGACAGACCAGACGAAAAGAGATGGGGAGATAACTCCACCGAAAAAGGGAAAAGTGGGGAGAGTTAAGTCTTAGGGAATATTTTATTAATATTTCCGGAAGTAATTTATGGATAAATTATTTTATCCAAAGTTCCCGAGGGAAGGGGATGAGTCACCAAGTGGCACATACTTATAAAAGCGACAAGTGTCGATTTTAAGGCATGTAATATATATTGTTGACCTTGGTGTATTTCGGGGGGACAACTTGTTCTTTCGGGATGGTTATTCATTTTCTCCTGTGCAAAAGGGGGTCTGACTATATGGAAAATTTGATTATTACCTTATCTATAGAGAAGAGCTTGTAAGGGTATTTGTTATGTATTTAGGGTTATGTTTTCATAGAGGCAGGTTGTAAGGCCCATGTGTAGTCTCTCTGGGTGAGAGATTTGTTGTTGAAGAGGCGAGTTGTCAGGCCTGTGAGCATACTCTCCAAGTGAGAATTTTGTTGGGAATTGTTCCTTGGTGCGTTGGGCATTAGTTGCAAGGCTCAAAAACTTTGTATATCACATGTTGTTGGTAACCCTTAAAGGGCAGTAAGGTAGCCAAGGGATTGTTGAGCAGAGAAGGGGTACACTTCCTTGGGTGTAACAGGTGCATGGGGAATGAGAGACTCTAGGCTAGTTGTAGCAGTGGCACCTTGGACTGAGCAATTATGTTGAGTATTAGGCTTAGCCTGGTATTAGGAACCCTTTTTTCCTAGTGGATTTAAGCCTCAACTCGAGGGTGACCTGTTGCTGAAAGCTTATGAGCAACAAAGTCTATGGCTAGGAGGAACGTTTGAGTTCTGCACGCATTTGGTGAGTTTTCATAAACGATGAGTGTTCTTTATGTGTTTTTCTCAATTACTATGTGCCTAGTTATCAATGTTTGATATGGTTAAATTCTTGTATGTTGTCACATATAAGTAATTGTTGTTATTTTGTTTAATGTTGCTTGCACATGTAATTATGATGTTGATAGCCGGTAATTGTAATCATGCATGAGTATGGTAGTTGTTGAGATCTTGCCTATTAAATTAACCTTATGATATTGGTCATGATTCTCTGAGGCAAGGTTTGAATGGTCGTGTGTGCAGGAAAGTTGGTTGTATGCACAAGTGGCTAGAATTCGTTTGTGCATGCAAGGAAATAGACCCCACACATAAGGAAAATTGGAATTGGCGTGTGACACCAGAATGGTTGCGTGCACAGTAGTGTTGTGTGATAAGTATGCTTGTGAGCAATTGTTTTTAGTTACTTCCACCGCTTAAAGTTGTGTTAAAAGGAGAAAGATAGTGTGGCGTGACTCAACTTGAGGTTGAGTGCGTTACTTCAAGTGATATTACACAGACTCGTGATTATAATATAATCTGCGCAGTGGATTTCAAAGTAGCATTGTTCAGTAGTAAGTTGGGTAATATTGCAGTATGGTATCAAAAACAATTTGGTAATGGGGATATTAGAGAGAGACACAAATTGAGGTTGTGTGGCGTGACCCAGCTTAAGTGGTTGGGGATGCTACATTCTTGGGAAAAATTTACAAAAAACGAGTTCGTATAATGGTGCTAGAAAGACATCAAAAGTAAGTGAAAGTTGAAATAAGTACATGCTCTTCCATAAATCTATGAAATAAACATGAATAAGGGGATACTTTTGGGACCAAGACCGACATAACCCCTTGAATGTGTTAGAAACATAAATCACATCTAATAGGAAAGAAGACATGTAAAATTATGGGGTTTCTAAGAAAGCATCCAATTAAGCTTCCCCAATGGCTTACGTAAGTGAGTTAGAAAGGATAACAACCTAGTTGAAAATTCAGGCTCCTTTAGTGATTTCATACATCATTGGCATCTAACCTATCTTCACAAGAGTTGAATCTTTTTCACCATAGATTATGTTGACCAATTGGGTTGCCCAAGTGTATCATGACCTAAGTTGTATGGTTGAGAAAGGTTTGATGCTTAAAGATTTGAAAGTTCGCCCTTCCTCAAACCAATCAACTGGGTTATAACAATTATGGTCATTCATAAAAACTTTCAACCACTCATGAGTGAAATTGATTTCAACCTTTGTCGATTTGTAGTAGGATTCAAAATCAGTCAATGTGAATGATCCAACACACCTTCCATGATCATTCATAATTCTCTTTCTGTCGACCTATGTATGTTGTATTAGGTACCTGATCACTTCTGCACAAGGCTTCACTAGAGATCTAGCTACTACATCATCCATGAAGTATTGTTTTAAACTTTGTGCTATAGAAAGCTCTTCTTCTTCCCTTTCATCCAAGTACTTGTCATCCTTGGGCCCTTTCCCATCTCCAATTAGATGAAATAGTTCATTGTGTGTGTTGGCTACATCAAACCTAGTAGTGTATGTGGTGTTTACATAAGTGGGCAATTTAATATTTAGTAGCCTAAGATTCCATGATTGCTTGCTTGCCTTTGGAAGATTTATTTTTCCTTATAACTAATGATTTTGTAGTTGTGGGAGTCTATTCGCTTGTTATTGTTGTATCCTCAATAGCCTCTACAACCTCATTTGATCCTTCTATTGGCTTGAAATTGATCTCTCATGTTCACCTTCCTTTTTCTATCGTACCCTAGCCATATTGAAATTCTTGCAGGTTAGTGCAACACATAAACAAGGCATGTAGGATTTAGCTCAGAAATCAAATTAAAGCTCATTAATAGCTAACTTATAACGTTTTGGAATGGAAACCAACTTTAAAGATGGTGATGTTGATCCCGACCTAAGGTGCATGCCATCATAGCAGAGATTTTAATTTAGGTGGGATTTATAGTTCGAACCTGGATTTCTCAATAATAAAATTCTGGGGCAAAAACAAGGAAATCGGGGATCATGCAAATAGCTCACTTAGGCACTAACATTTTTCAAGGGTGAAAGAGGAAATTTGTGAGGGACAAATACAATCGTTCATTAAATTTGAACTAAGGAAAATTCAGATGTGTTGATATGGCCTAAGGGGGGGCATATATGGGGTTAAATGTATATGATATGACCCCAAGGGGGAACACATATGGGGTTAAATGTGCATGTAATGTGTAAACGTATATGTAATAGGGTTGAGCTAACAATAAAAGGCCACAGATACAATGTGTGAATAGGTATATATAGAGACCATGTAGTCATTATGTTAGGTACCATATCTATTATAATAACATAAAAGAGAAACACTACAATGAATAACATTAGAACAACAACAAAAAACTGAAATATTGTAGAGAATAACAACGAAACAACAAAATTTATGGAACTACAACACCAAAATAATACCTTTATTGATAGGAAACAATGTTCACTTTCCTCTTCGAGGGGGCAATCTCCAGCATATCAAAGCTCTCTTATAATAATTCTCAAGACAAGGATTTCTCACGTCTCCTACTCTTATTTATACTAATTATATCTTCTAAAGAACATTCTAGAGCATGATCTTTCTAGAAGTGGAAGCTTCTATTAGGTCTTCTTAAATTGACTTTTTCACATTTGTTAAATGGGCCTTATTAACTTATGTCAACCTTTATTACATGGAAAATATATTATTCTACCTACATGAGGGGTTAGGGAGGTTAGGTCCCTGACATGCCCTCCCCCTTGAATAACATCCTTGTCCTCAAGGCTTGAGATGAGGAAATTGTTACAGAAAGAAGGTTAGCTCCCAGGTGACATCTTCTGGAGTTGTTTCTTTCCATTGAACTAACAATTCCTTGATGGTGCATTGATGGAGGCGATGCCCTTACTGGTCCAGAATTGCTTGTGGTTGCAACCAAATGGAACCTTCTTCATCCAAGTCAAGGAGATTGGTTTGAGTCCGGAACTTTTTCCAATCACTTTATTTAAGCATGAGACATGAAAAATAGGATGGATCTTAGAATGTATGGGTAGAGTTAACTGGTAGGCCACAGACCCCACTCACTTGAGAATCGTATGAGGACCATAAAATTTGGGAGCAAGTTTCTAACAATGTTCAACTTTGAGTGAAGTCTGCTTATAAGGTTAGAGACGAAGAAACACTTGGTCCCCTTCAACAAATTGATGCTCAGAACAACCTTGATCTACTTGTTGCTTCACACGATTCTGAGCCATGACCAAATTTTATTTGAGGGAACGAAGAATGGCCTCTCGAACTATAATATTTTTGTCAACCTCCTGAACCTTTGAGACACCTGACATGTATGAGAGAACCGACATTGGCTTTTGTCCATATACTACTTCAAAAGAAGTCATGCGAGTAGTTGTATGGTAAGAGGTGTTGTACCACCATTCAACTAAGGGTAACCACTGAGCTCACTGATGTACAATAGAATGAGGCATGTCATGAAGTTTGAAGATATTATCCATGAAAATTCGAGCCACTGTGGATGTGTTGAATGGGTGTGGAAGAGAACATAAATGAGAATATTTGGAAAGTCGTTCAACTACCACCATGATAACTAACTATTGCTTGATTTAGGTAAGCCAACAATGAAATCCATGGAAATATCCCGCCAAATAATAGGGGGAATTAGAAGCGGTTTGAGTGTGCCTGGGGCTTTGACTATTTCTCCCTTTTTGCATTGACGGGCATCAAATTTAGCCACAAATGTGGAGACGTCCTGTTTCATACCATCCCAGAGAAAATAATGTTTGACCCTTTCATAGGTTTTGGTAAACGATGAATGCCAAGCTGTGGGTGAAGCATGAAGCTCAACAAGCACCATGGATTTAAGTTGCGACTGTTTGCTTAAACACAAACAACCTTTGTAGGGTGACTCTTCATTATCCCAAGAGTACGCTGGAAAAGTTGGAGAATGGTGTTGCAATTGTTGGATTAGGTGAGAGAGTTTGGGGTCTTGTAGCCATTCCTTGCGAACAACTTGGAGCCAATCTGGTATGATGAAGGAGAGGTAAAAGAGGGACACTTCTTCTTCATACTTCCTGGAAAGAGCGTCAGCAACCACATTTTCTTTGCCCTTCTTGTAAATGATATCATAATCATATCCAAGTAGCTTAGTCACCCATTTTTGTTGCTCAGGGAATGAAATTCGTTAGTCTAGAAAATGCTTAAGGCTATGATGATCAGTTTTAGTTTGGAAGCGTTACCCTAGGAGATAAGTACACCAAAGATCCCATGACATGCAGAATAGCCAACTTTTCCTTGTCATAGATTGATTGGCCCAAATGTCTCTTTGAAAATTGTTTTATAGTGAAGGCCAAAGGCTCTCCATCTTGCATGAGGACTACCCCAATTGCTTTCCCTAAATCATCACAATCCATGAACAAAGGCTTTGTGAAGTTAGGAAGGGCCAAGACTAGAGTCTTGCACATAGCCTCTTTCAACGATTGAAAGGATTGATCATTGGCTGGAGTCCATGTGAAAACATTCTTCTCAAGGGGAGAAGTCAGAGGTGCAACAATTTTTCCATAATTCTGAACAAACTTGCAATAATACCCTGTTAAACCCAAAAAAACACGCAATCTCTTAAGAGTTTTAGGGCGAGGCCAATCCTTCATTGCTTCAATTTTCTTAGGATCCATCCATACACCATCCTTGTCGACAATATGACCCAGTTACTCCACTTAAGAGGCTCCAAAGAAATATTTAGACTATTTGAGGAAAAGTTTGTGCTGAGAGAGGAGATGGAGAACTTGATCCACATGGGTGAGATGGGCTTCCCAAGTTTTGTTATAGATGAGAATATCATCAAAGAAAACTAAGACAAAATGACAAAGGAATGGATGGAAGACATGAATCATGAGACTTGGGAAAGTGGAGGGGACATTACACAGACCAAAGGGCATGGCCAAGAACTCATAGTGACCCTCATGAGTTTTAAAAGCAGTCTTGGGAATGTCTTCCTCTTTCATATGTATCTGGTGGTAGCCATTACAAAGATCAAGTTTAGTAAAGTACTCATCACCGCTCAACTCATCCAATGAGTCATCAATGATAGAAATGAGAAATTTGTCTTTGATGGTGAGTTTGTTCAAGGCATGAAAGTTTGGGCACATGCGCCAAGTGCCTTCTTTCTCAAGGACCATGAACATAAGGGAGGAATAGAGGTTGGTACTAGGACCACCAATTTCGAGCAATTCCTGAACATTTTTCTCAATTTCATTTTTCTATGCAAAGGGATGATGATAAGGGCGAACATTAGCAGGAAGGCTACTCAATACTAGAGGAATGGAATGATCATGAACACCACGATAAGGGGGAAGTCCATGGGGAGTGAAAAGAATGACTTGATGTTTGGAGAGGATAGATTGGAGGTGAGGGTGCACATAGGGTGTCTCAACTACTTGAATGGAATGGAGTTGGGCAATAATTCTCAAATGACCTTTTTTTAGGAGATTTTTCATTCGATGGGAACAGATGATCTCAAGGGAGCTTGTTGTGAGGGCTTGGAACTTATACTATTTTCTCTCCTCTTGGAATTGCATGGTTGATTCCTTAAAATCCACGAGGATGGGGCCCAGAGTGCGTAACCGTTCAACACCAAGCACAATGTCACCACCCATGTTGATGACAAACATATGAAATTTTATGTGATATTGACCAATTTGTAGGTGCACATTTTCACAACACCCACCACATTTCATAGAACCACCATTGGCAATCATAATTTGAAAATTGTTGACAACACAGATATAACAATTGACTTCCTAGGCAATCTGATGATGAATAAAATTATGGGTGCTACCATTGTAAATGAGAATGATGACCTTCCTATTCTTAATGTAGCCAATGAGCTTGAGGGTTTGGGGAGAAAAAAAACTAGTAAGGGCATGTAGTGAAATCAATGGTTCAACTTCAGGTGGATCAGAGGGTGGAGTAGGAGCATTGATTGGGGTCATTTCATCCACTGGGGAAACTTTGGCCTCCTCGTCACCAACCTCCTAAAAAATGGCCATAAAAAGTTTATGTTCCTTACACTTGTGCTCCGAAAAATATTTTTCATCACAATTATAACAAAGACCCTTGAGTTGGTGTTCAACCATTTATGCCCGAGTTAATTTCTGGATCTTGAGAGGAGTGGCATGAGGGGTAAGATTGGTAGGTCGAGTGCGGGGAATAACAAAGGGTTTGTAGTTATGGGCGGAGAAAATTTGTTGGGCTTCCTTGGTTCGTTGAGTAGCTTCCAACCAAATTTGGGGGTGAGCCATGAGGACTTAAGCACAAATTTCATCCTTGAGGCCACTGATAAACCATTCCCTGAAGAAAGCATCTGACATGCCCTCCGTTTGAAAAGACAAGTGTTCAAAGGCAGATATAAAGTCTTCCACTATGCCATATTGTTTCAAGTTGGTGAAATGACCTAGATAGCAGGTGTCAGTGTCAAAGCATTCATAAAGCTCTGCAACAAACTATGTCCAAGCAACATACCCTTGGCATGTCTTTCGACACCATTGCCACCATTTCTAGTGTTCAAGATCTAGATAGAGGATACCATAATGAGGTTTGTCCAACTCATTAGTAATTCCATGTAAGGAGAAATAATGTTCCATTTGGGTGACCCAACCTATGGGATCTAAGCCATCAAATTTGTTCACCTCAACTTTGGGAAGACAAGGATCACGAGGAAGGGAGTTGGAATGAAAGACCATATTATGGAAAGAGTCTTCACCTTCATAGTGTGAAGGTTGTTCAAAGGAGAGAGAGCCATGGGATTGTTTTAAACATTCGTTGAGAGCAGTGGCGAGGGAGGCCAATTCACCTTTAACTGTCGCAAATTCACCCTTAACATTGGCCTTGAAGGTTGCCAATTTGGAATTGGTGGAAGCAATGTTTGAAGTCACTCTTTGGATGTTCTCCCTGTGTTGTTTAGATTTTTCTTGGAGGTGAAGGATTTATTGGTTACGAGTGGTGGCCATTTGAGAATACGGGGGGTCGAGGAGTGAAAGTGCGTCCACAAAAAAAGATAGAGAAATGGTATATATGAGTGTGATTAGGGTGAAAAGAGGAATGCAATGGGATAGGTTTCAAATAAGGGTGTTAGGAAGGGTGGGTGGGACCATAGAAAAAAACGCTGATAAGTGATAGGTATCACAACAATCATGGTGAAAAGGGGATTCCAGTGGAATGGGTTGTAAATAAGAATGTCGGGAAGGGGATGGGGTCCACAGAAAAAAGAGGCTGAAAAATGATAGGTACCACTTTAATCAGAGTGAAGAGAGGAATCCAATGGGATAGGGCCCAAATAAGGGTGTCGACAGAACCGCTATATTTTTTTTTTACTCCTGGAGAGTTATACTCTGATTTGAATAATACTGCAATGGCGAAATGCCCAAATTCTTAGCAAAGAGAAATGTGTAGTAATTTCGCAACAAGAATGCAGGAGGTAAGGTTGCATGACAACAAATCTGTTCCTTTTTTGTTATGTTTTTGTCCCAAGGTTTTGGGTGTTCACGATTCCTATAGGCAAGGGTTTGCCCTGTATTATAGCTCTCTGATATACGTGCAGGTATGAACAGTAGTACTTGACCCAATATCTCAAGGCACCAACTAAGGAGTCTAGACCGTGCCCTTATCCGTACTACCCGATTACCCATGTACTAGAGAGTATCTTCCCATGTGTTGTTCCAGGTGGCACTATACCAGTTTCGTGATCGATTGGTTGATCTATGGAGGGTTTCAGGATACCCAAGCTAGTCTGTATACATGTGTTGTCCATTGCACTACCACTCAAAGGGGTACCAACGGGGGTTACAAGGGTGTCCAACAATGAGAGCTTAAAAATCTCTTGTATTTCATGTGTGTATGATTCCCCGACCACATATTTATGCGTTGAATGACCTACCTTCAAAAAATTTAACCCACAATTCATGCCAAGGAAAGTGCTCTAATACCACTTGTTAGGTACCAGATCTATTATAATAGCAAAAAAGATAAATACTGCAGTGCATAACATCGGAACAACAACAAAAACAAAAATATTGCAGAGAATAACAACATAACAACAAAATATATGAACCACAACACCAGAATAATACCTTTATTGATAAGAAACAATGTTCACTTTCCTCTTCGAGGGGGAAACCTCCAGCAGAGTAGAGCTCTCTTACAATAATTCTCAAGACAAGGATTTTGCATGACTCCTACTCTTATTTATACTAATTCTATCTTCTAAAGAACATTCTAGAGGAAGATATTTCTAGAAGCGGAAGCTTCTATTAGGTCTTCTTACATTGACTTGTTCAGATTTATTAAATAGGCCTTATTAACTTATGTCATCATTTATTACATGGAAAATATATTATTCTACCTACATGAGGGATTAACGAGGTTAGGTCCCTAACACATTATGGAGGACATGTGAATTGTGATGTATTAATGTATTGGGTATTTGGAGGAGGTTCTCCTATTATTTAAGGAGTTATTGTGTAACTCATATCTCTTGTCTATCTTGGAGTTGTGCTCCACGCACACATTGGTGTACATAGTGTGTGTACTTCTGTTTTATCGTGACATTTTAAGTATTTGGCGCATAACATTTGGTATCAAATCATCGATCCTAAGGTTTTGTTGCTTCAAGTGAGTCATCTTGGCATTTTCACTGTAATTTTTTTTTCTGCGAAGTTTCAGGTTGTGAAATTTTCATAATACTAAGAAGACATAGTGAAGTTCACTTGGTAAAAAATTTAGGTTCTGGGTCCTTTTATTTTTGGAGACACATCCTTTGGAAGTTAGGTATTTTTACTAGCCTTGAAATTAGTCTCAAAAGAGTTAGTTTGGGAATTTCTCTATAACTTTTGTTTGGTGACAATTCAGACTGTGAAATTTTTAGGATCCTAAGGAGACATAGCGAAGTACTTGTGATACAAATTTCTTGTTTTAGATCAGTTTAATTTATGAGATATGGTGTAACACCCCCAACCACTTGCTAGGGCAATGCCACTTGCAAACTTTCTCTTGTCACAAGCTATGATACCAATTTGTCAGCAATTCCACTGAAATTGCTCTGATACAACTTTGTCACTAACTAAAACATATAATTACTTTGCAACACATGATTATATACATACTCTTAACATAACTATACACAATCATAATAGAATTACACATACAACATAAATAACATAAACCCATGACAACAATTGCATAAGTATTAATGAAAATATAATTTAACACACAATTGGCACTTATCTTTGAATAAAAGACACCAACTACGGGCAGATCTTCCACGTTCCTCCCAACCTTAGACCACACTGTTCATAAATCTCAACAGTGGGTCACCCCAGAGCTGGGGCTAAACTCCACTTGGGTAAGGGTTCCCAACCAGGCTAAATTATCTCAATTAATAGGAACTCAATCACAGGTAACTCAGACATATGTGACTCAATTATTGGAAAGTCCATCACATATGCCAATTCACATTGACAACCTACAATCTCTCATTTCCCACATGCCTGTCCCACCCCAGGAACTGTACCCCTTCTCTGCTCAACAATCCTTTGACTGCCCCACTTCCCTTCCATGGCATGAGCAACAGGTCAGACATGAATTGTCAGAGCCCTGTTGCTGTAGTTTGGCACCTCGGGAAATAATTCCTAGCAATTCTCTCACCTGGAGAGAATGTAGTCTTCCATGGGCTTGACAACCCACCTCCTCGATCCAACGTCCCACGGGCCTGACAACCCGCCTCTATTGTTTGATAACCCACGGGCCTGACAACCTACTTCTTCAATCTAGCTCTTCATGTTAATCCATATATAGATATCTATGACAGTATTCGACATATTGGTCATAGTAACAATCAGGATCACTGACAATAACAATCGGGTTCACTCACTGAAAAATTCTATGACAAAACAGTCGGGTCATGACAAAACAGTTGGTTCCCTCGCAGCTCATGATGGTTGAATGATTCCCCCCCAGATGACAAAATGTCAGAATGGACTAAGTCCAAACCATTTGATTGCATGTTCCCAACTTGACATATGTCAGGTTGAGAATTGTCTTCAGTCCACAACATGTTCCCAATTTGACACTTTTCATGTTGAGAACTGCCTTTAGCCATTTGTCCCCTCCTTAAGACCTAGGATATAATACTATATGCTAACTTTACACTTTTTAAGAAATTTTAATAAAATATTCCTTTTTGGGTTTAATCCCCTTTAACCCAGCCCCCTTAACCTCAGCCAATGGAGTTTAAGCCCCCCGAACTCTTTTACGTGGTCGGTCTGCCGCAGGGATGTATTTTTATTAAATTTTCATTAGATTACATATACATTCTTAGTACTGTAGTAATGATCCATTGCATCCAAGCTCACCAACCTGAAAACATAAAGCTCACACACTAAAACCAGTGCGTGCGAAACTTATGGGTTGCACACACTCTTTCTTCAGTGCACCACCCTCGTTCCCTTACACAGATGCGTGTTACATCATGACTTATATACAAACAACTTATGTGGCCTTCAAAACCCACGCACTAAGCCAGTGCACGCTGAATCCAAGGTTGCACGCCTTTTCCTTTAGTGTGCCATCCTTTCGCACTAACACTTGTGCACATTATATTCATTAAGTTGTTTCACTTTCATTGTTTCATTCTTATGTTCATACATAGGTGCACACCAAACATTAAACTACACGTTGTATCATTTTATAATTGTGCGCACTCTGTGATATGAGATCACCATGCACTAACTTAATGCACATAGAATCAAACCAACAAACTTGTTACTTCAGCTCTCAGACTTATAAGTAAAGTACAATTACATTGATGTGCTAAAGATTATATCTGGCTTTTATATCTGGCTTTTATTCTGGCTTTTATATCATATAAGACATGAAAGAAGATGTGCTAAAGATTTTTGCTTTACCAGATGCAAAGAATAGAATAATAAAATCTATGTATTCCTTGGTAGCTTCTGTGAAGCTTTTTTCAAACAATAACAATAAGATCCCAACAATGAAATATGTTAAAAGTCAAAATAATGTTTCTTTGGAAGCATTACAAAACTTCAATGTAATGTAGAAAGTGAAATTATTTTCCTCTAAAATAAAGTATGGGGATCCCACATACCAAATATAGAGAAACTTGAGGAAAACAAAGGAGATCACTGAAAACTTGGTCTTCGTGGCATGGACATTTTTTTTCCAAGGAAGCCCTCGTAGAAAATCCTCCGAGTACTTCCCCATGATCCATGGATGGTAAACGAGGTAAACTTTCTACCTTGATTACAGAGCCTAACCTAGTGGGGACATTGAGTGAGGCCCAACAATATCTGCAATATATCTAGTCGAGGAATTGACCTTTAGACCGCTTGCTTTATAACCACATCACTCATCCACTCGAGCTAACCCACCGGGCTTTCATGGTATGAACCTATGAAAACTAGATGAGCTTTAGACTATGGCAGGGGAAAAATATTAGTAGGTAGGTATCTGGGGTTTGAACCCGACTTTTCTAAGAAGTGTCCTTATATAATCTTTCTTGAATTGCCAAAAAATGCCCATAAAAGCCTAACCACCTTTAACTACATGTTCACATGACTTTTGAAATTGCAACTACAACTTGATTCACCCATTCTTTGATATAATCTCAAAGAGGGCCCACTATAATCTCTCCCTTTATCCTCAATGAAAACATTTCATCTTCCACTCCACCAAAGATGTAATGTTGTTCAGGGGACGTAGGTGTGGGAGGGGTGTTGTACAACCCTAGAGGAAAATGTTTTCTAGACTTCTCTTGGAACCTGGGCATAAACTCCAACAATATGGCAGAACCATATGTGATTTATCAAGGTGTCTTATTAGTCTAGGCTCAACAGCTGAATCGTATCACAAATCATTGGGGACTCAAAAAATATCATCCGCTACGTTTTCATGGGAACCACACCAAAGAATACTAAGCTACAGAGAATTATAGACAGACCAAAATCTTTCTTGTCCCCCATTCAAGAAAAATTATTCCACATTCTACGTAGAAACAATAGAGAAGCTGACAAAATGGCTAATTAGGCAATCAAAATGGCCCCAAGACATTTGAAAGTTCAGGGGTGGGCCCTCTTTGTAATCCCGCCTTAATGATTTGGACCCATGCCATCACAATGCCATCTGGCTCCAGGATTTTCGTCAAAAGACACTTGGAGTGTACATGCAATTTGGGAACAGATTTAAAAGAGGAGGGACGTACCCCCACTATCTCTTGGTTCATGGAATATTGTAGGACACGCTCAATACTAGTCATGTCCATGGAAAAGAGCGGTCACTCCACGAAATTCCCTCGTGGGACTCCTCGACAATTAGTAATTCGCAGCAACAGGCCAACCATAACGACAATGGAGTTGAGGATGAACAAAAAAGTTGTACTTGTGATTTTATGTGTGGGGCCTCAACGAGTACAAGTCATATCAGCTTTTGAAGGACCTTTGATATGTGGGAGGATTCGTAGTCATCTGCATTCATTCACCCCTACAATTCAAAGCTCTATTAAAAAAGAAAGCTTGCTATTGTTTCCCATTCCTCCGAGAGCAACTCACATCTCCAGATCCATATTGTTCTCAGGGAAATTGCAGTTTCAGATTTCATATTTTTAGGGGGAGAAATAATTTTTCCAATTCAACTGCCCGAGAAGAAAGTAATCCCAGATTGGCATGGGTTTTCTGGTAAGTGGGGAAACTTCAATTTTTCATACGCTAGTTTTAGTCTACATTCGACCGTCCCCTTAGTCTCTGGTCCCAACATTTTGTCTCTTGCCATGGCTCACGAGAATGGTCAGCAACAAGCTCGAGTGCATATGGAAGATGAATTGGTGGGTGATAACTTCATCACCATCCATCGACTCTCTCTCTCAGAGTTGACTCTCACAGTTCGACCCTCTTCTTTACTCTAGATACGCTGGCACAACACAAGATGCTCATCAGACAAATTTAAGATGAAGTGGATTACCTTTGTTAGCAAAGGGGAGGTGATGTAATCTAGGCTGGACGTGAGAGGCACTTCTCCAAACACTTCAGTCCAGAGCGATAATGAGGAGGTCGACAGCAAACCAGGAACCAATGAACAAGCTCTTATGTCAGACTTGAATGTGGCTTTGGAGCCACCTGCAGAGGAAGACTCTATCAAGAAAGAACAATAAAGTAGCATTTTGAATTTTGTAAGCTTTTAGTAAGGTGAAGGAACACCATTGTTTTGAAATGTCTTTGATCCAGAGTTGGATCCAGGAGCCTGACAGGGCTCAAAAAGGCTCAAAAATGAAAGTTCTTATAATCAGACGAAACCAATTCCATTGCGACCAACTCATCGTGATGATTCCGTCCATATATTCACTTTTTCAAATGGGCACCGTATGTGAGAGTTATCGCACTCTGATCGTTTTCCCAAACAACTAAAAAAGTAAATAAAAAATTCAACAGTCAAAAAGTGACGTGACACTCTCTGGAGGTGACACATGGCAGTGGCAGAAGTGACATGTGGCAGCATAGGTAGCAGGGTGACTAGACACTGACGGGGACCAATATCATGTTGACACATGGCATCAGAGAACAACAAATGGTGGGGTGCCATGTGGCCCAAACATGGGTTGCCATGTGGCACCCATTGGTTGGCTCGTTTGGTGTATGCAAAAGTTTTGGTCTCCCCAAGAATGGAACCGACAACCTCCTCTCCAATCTCAATGCCTTAACAAAGGACTGCATGCCAACACGCCAAATTAAATCTTGTATAATGTAACTCACTTTATTATAAATAAAGTGTATTGTTTTAGTGTTTGGGCGAAAGGGGGTTGGGGCTAAGCCCCAGCCCACGGTTTCATTGTTGCATGTAACCACAGGGGTGCAGGAAATGCATAACCACCGGCGCGGATAGCACCAGCCATCAGATTCCGGGCATATCCCATGCAACTCGGGGCTCAACCTTAAGAGTTGGCGCATTTTTTTGGTAGGCACAGTCCTATTGAATGGGCATGTGACCTATGTATATAGAATGAGCGCTGGTGCTTGGCCATATGGCATCAATATGACCATGCAAGAGGGTCGCGCGTTGGGTATAAGGAGCTAAGCCCTATTATTAACACAAAGTGGGTTTTAATATATGGTTTTTGGATTTTTTATTTGATTTTTATGCGTGTAATAGTGGATTTTGGCCATTATTGGGAGATATTGGGCTCTTTTTGAGACCATATTTTGGGAGGAAGTTGGGGAATGATAACCAACTTCAGATCTATAAAAACTAGGTCTGTTTGAGGCCATGGAGGGCAGTCAGAGCAGATTTATGCTGAAGGGAATCCAAGCCAAAGCCATTTTTATGTAGGGAAGTTGTTGAGGAGCAGACGCTTGCGGGCCATTTCTGGGAGCTCTGGTCATCCGTTTTGCGTGTCGTTTCTTCTGCTGGGTTCTAGAGATCTGGAAGAATATGACCAGATCAATATTCTATCCTAATGGCACTACTGCGATGCACTTTTTGAGCTTTGAACAAAAATAAAGAAGCCTCCTCCACTGAGACAAAGGCCCAGAGACATAGGCAATTTTGTGCCGAACTCCGTTATCACTTCTCTTGTTATGGTTTGTTGTTCTTATTGCTTCAGTTCAGATCTATATATTGTCTTATGGATTCTATGCTCCTTCATTAAATTCTTCCTCTTTCATTCAACTTCATAAATGGTTAATTAACACATGCAATTAAAAAGTCAACCACAGTCATTAAAAGATCTTTTCGGATCAAGTGGTATCAGAGATAGTTAATGTTTGGATTTGAGTTTTGCATGTTAACTAGGGAAAAGCTACAGCATGGTGAAGGTGAGCTTGTTGTAGAGAATCCATTAATTGGATTGAGAAAGAGAGCTTCTCACAACGAGAAGATGGCATCGGAAGAAGGGCTTTCTTAGGATGAGAAAGACTTTTAGAAAACTTTCCTTGCTATGTCGGAGATGGTGAAAGTTTTGTATGAGGATTACTTGGAACGGAAAAGACCAAATCTGGGTGAATCTTCAAAGGGGAAAAGTGAAGAGGAAGAGGAAGAGGATCTTCCTCAAATTCCTCCTTCACTTGCATCATCACCTCCTTCTTCTCCTTCTTCTTCAAGTTCAAGTTCTAAATCTAATGGAAAGAAACATGTTCATAAACATAAGAATGAAATGCCACTGTTAAAACTTGATGTTAAATTTGAGTTACCCATATATGATGGTAAAGTAAATGCAGAGAAACTTGACAATTGGGGTAGGAAGATGGAGGTTTACTGCAGTGTGCAACAGATCAAGGATGAAGCCACACAAATTAAGTTGGCATCTTTGAGACTTGTAGGCACAACTCTCATATGGTGGCAAAGCAAGTTGCAAAATGAAACGCAACAAGTGGGTAATGTATTTATATCATGGCAAAGTTTCATTTATGCACTTAGGAAACAATTCTATCCTTTGGGTTATAAAGAAAAAGCATTAATTGAATGACAATCTTTAAAACTAAGAAAAGGACAAACAATGCAAGAGTATACCGATGGCTTTCGAAAAATGGCATTGATGTTAGATATCCCTTACATACACATGAAACTCTTATGAAGTATATAGGAGGTTTACTTGCACATATTAGAAACACTGTATTCATGTTTGGAACCACTAACCTTGATGAGGTTTCTATTCAAGCAACATATATTGAAGTAGGGAAAGCAGGTGTGTCAGGGGAATCATCGTCTTCAAGGAAATAGGACAAGAGGAAATGGCATGGCAAGAATTCAAATGCGATGAAGAGGAAGGAAGGGAAGCCCTCTTGCAAGCATTGCAAGAAAGAGGGACATGATGAGGACAGATGTTGGCAGTTGCATCCCGAGAAGAGGCCAAAGTGGTTCAAGGAAAAGAAGGGAAGGAAAACAGTGGCAGTGACAACAAGACCCACAGACTTGGGATCGAATTCGGGTGACGAATCTAAGGTCTCATTGGTTGGTATGACAAGTAAAATTGGTGAAGGAATTGATTGTAGAAGTAACTTGTTTTATATAAGGACAATCATGCGACACACTAAGATAGGCACAGTAATCGACAATGTATCTCAATCTAATCTAATCTCAGAAGAATTGGTTAAGCAATTGGGGTTAAAAACACAAGCACATCATAAGCCTTGCACACTTAAATTGATAAGCAATCATCATCAAATGCACATAACAAAGCACTGCACAATCAAATTTGCAATTTCATCTAAGTATGTGGACGAGGTAACATGTGATGTAGTGTCGTTAAGTGAATGTGGAATGGTCTTAGGTAGTCCATACTTATATGATCGTAAGGCAATCTTCTACAGGACAAAGAATCAATATCAATTAACCAAAGCATGTCAAGATTATGTGGTTCATGCTCATCATGTAAAGGAAAATAAAACACTCCAAACAATGGAACAATTAAAGAAGGCAGTGCAAGCAAGCAACAAACCAATAATTGTTTGAAATGAAGTAATCAATCTTTAGCAAGAACAGGAAATGATTATTGAATGGAAAATCAATCATAAGTTGCTTCAAGATAAGCCCATGTCGTGCAAATATTACAAGTATATCAACTCATTTGCAGTCGTCTTTTTGATGCTATCATTAGTAATGTTGTCTACATGGATGATAGTGGCTTCAGTAAGATGTAACAGGGTTCAAATGGCTAACAATATGTTGTCAGTTGTCATGATTGTGTTACAGTTGATCTTGATGAGACAGGTGCACATGAAATAGTTCAGAGATAGAGGACAATTCGGGTGGCCTATCCCAAGCTTGTTGACTGGTCAGTAACCTTTTGGGGACCAAAAGGTCCTTTAGTGGGGAGGTGTGATCTAGAATCGGATCCAGGACCTGACAGGGCTCAAAGAGGCTCAAAAATGAAAGTTCTCATAATCGAATGAAACTAATTCCATTGTGACCGGCTCGCCACGCTGATTCCAGCCATATATTCACTTTTTCAAACGGGCGTCGTATGCGAGAGTTATCGCACTCTGACTGTTTTCCCAAACAACTAAAAAAGTAAAAAAAAAAGTCAACAATCAAAAGGTGACGTGGCAGTCTCTGGAGGTGACACATGGCAGTGGCAGAAGTGACATGTGACAGCATAGGCAACAGAGTGACTAGACAGTGACGGGGACCAATAGAATGTTGACATGTGGCATCGAAGAACAACAAATGGTGGGGTGCCACGTGGCCCAAACATGGGCTGGCATGTGGCACCCATTGGTTGGCTCGTTTGGTGTATGCAAAATTTTTGGTCTCCCCAAGAATCGAACTGACGACCTCCTCTCCAAGATCAAGGATTAACAAGGGACATAATGCCAATGCACCAAATTAAATCTTGTATAATGTAACTCACTTTATTATAAATAAAGTGTATTGTTTTAGTGTTTGGGCGGAAGGGGGTTGGGGCTAAGCCCTAGCCCACGGTTTCATTGTTGCATGTAACCACAGGGGTGCGGACAATTCATAACCACCAACCCCCAGATTCCAGGCATATCCCATGCGACTTAGGGCTCAACCTTAAGAGCTGGTGCGTTTTTTTGGGTAGGCACGGTCGTATTGAATGGGCATGTGACCTATGTATACGGAATGAGAGGCAGCGCACAACCCTTTGGGCCGACGCTTGGCCATATGACATTGATATGACCATGCAAGAGGGGTGCATGCTGGGTATAAGGAGCTAAGCCCTATTATTAACACAAAGTGGGTTTTAATATATGTTTTTTGGATTTTTTATTTGATTTTTATGCCTGTAATAATGGATTTTGGCCATTATTAGGAGATATTGGGCTCCTTTTGAGCCCAGATTTTGGGAGGAAGTTGGGGAATGATAACCAACTTCAGATCTATAAAAACCAGGCCTATTTAAGGCCATGGACGATAGTCAAAGCAGAGTTATGCTGAAGGGAAGCCAAGCCAAAGCCATTTTTATGCAGGGAAACTGTTGAGGAGCAGATGCTTGTGAGCCATTTCTGGGAGCTCCGGTCATCCGTTTTGCTTGCCGTTTCTTCTAATGGGTTCTAGAGATCTGGAAGAACATGACCGGATCAGTCTTGTAGCCTAATGGCACTGCTACGATGCACTTTTTGAGATTTGTACATAAATAAAGAAGCCTCCCCCACTGAGACAAAGGCCCGGAGACGTAGGCAATTTTGTGCCAAACTCCGTTATCACTTCTCTTGTTATGGTTTGCTATTCTTATTGCTTCAATTCAGATCTGTATATTGTCTTATGGCTACTGTGCTCCTTCATCAAATTCTTCCTCTTTCATTCAGCTGCATTAATGGTTAATTAACACATGCAATTAAAAACTCAAACACAATGATTAAAAGATCTTTTCAGATCAATCTTAGTTTTGGAACTAGTTTCGCTTGAATGATTACTAAGATCAATAATTTGTTTTTGTAACTAATAGAAATATTGAGTTGGAATTTCTTCCTTACCAACATCTACCATTGTACTCAATGACCTCGGTCGTGCCTTTTTTATAAATACAATCTTCTCCTGTTTTTGTAAAAAAAAAAAAAATGTTGGTCATTTGCGATGCAATTGTTCTCTACATTGTCTATGACAAAGTTAGTGAGCCAAAAAACTAGTGAAGCTGACAAAATCTATACCGAGGGAAATCTTAGCCACTTTCAACTTATCCTCAAAATCCTCTCTCATAAGGATTTTGTTGTATTGCATGAGTGGAGGGCCTTCTAAAAATTTCATACAGACAAAAAGTATGAAAACTACAAGGCTCCTCCTCTCTTGCAACATATCACATGTTGTAGTTCGTTGTTGTAAAACACTAATCCTGTTATCCGACCTTTTCCTTATTTGATTTAAACTACTTCTTGATGGGAGATTAGTATTCTACCTTTCATGATCATTCATGCCACTAATATTTCTATTGAATGTATCTACATAAATTTCATTAAATTTGTTGTCTCTTTGGAGCTCGATTTTAAAGGATTCTTTGAAAGAAAGAATCCTTCTAGCAAGCATAGAAAACCAGTTAACAATTTCCTACAATCCAAAAGGCAAGACCATCCTATCCTCAATATCTTGCCATGGTTTCTTCAACTCCATATAGTAACTCTTGGGCCTCTTTAGGTTTAGTAGACTTTTCAAGGGTTTCCTTTTGACTATCCTTGAGCACTTTAATAGTAAGAGGTCAAGTGACTAAAGGTTTGAGTTTCAATGCACCATCTAATTCAACAATATTCATTTTAAACTTGGTGTTTTCCTCTTGTTACTCACTAACATAATGTTTTAATAATGTTCGATTATGTTCATGCATATTCATGGCTCCATCAAGTCTCAAATCCTAAGCATAAAAACAACAATATCACATTCCAAGATTTTTTTTCCCTCACTCTTAACCTTAGCCATTTGAAGTTTTTGAGTCTACTTGTAATAGCTCCCTTGGTGCATAATGATAGAGTTGTCCTAAAAAATAAGAAGTTCTTGTTGCATAACTTCCTTTGTTGTCAACTTATTATTCTCCAGTCACATAATTTCCCAGGCATGATACTTATTAGAACCATCATCAATTTCCATCTGCCTTATTTCAATGTACACTCTACATTTCTCCCCTTTATCATCATTTGAAGACCTCTTCTTCTTGGGAATTATGGAGATGGAATGATTTGTCTCCTTCTTAGATCTATTGCAGTCCTTCCCACCATCACCAACATCTTTTGATCTGTAATTGAGGGACTGAGAGTCCACACAATTCACCAATATGGATTGTTATTGCATAATTTAATTGTTTCTTAGTCAAGCTAAGAACATATTGAATTCGTCCTTCATTGATTGAAGTGAAATTTTGCCAACCAACTAGCCAACACGCTGCCCATTCACAACACCAACGATTCCAAGTACATCATAGGCAAATTTTTAAAAGATCAAGTCTAGAATTGTATCCATTTACAAGTCTGATCAATGAAAGATATAAATTTATGAGTTACAAGACGACATTGCGGGTCCCATGAGGTCTCAAAAGGCTCCTTTATTTATTTATATGGTAGGATATCCAAGTCTCCAAATAATGTTGTAGGAACAAATCCAATTTGAGGCAAGCAACAGACCCAGCTACTCTTTATGTCGACCCAAACAACAAAATAGATTGGAGACAAGGAACAGACTCATTGGGCAAACTACAATTCACGCACTAGAAAAATAAAATCAACTAGATGGCACCCATTTATTTCCCCATGCGCTAGGTACCTTGGCTATACAAATTTCCCAATGCAATATAGTGAATTATGGGAATGTTAGACCATATCAGAAAACATGGTTTCCATATATCAATACAACTGAGAGCACACACTATCATCTATAAATTAAGCACACTGAGATAGTTTCACACTAAGGCTCCACACTTGGTAATGGGATCAACTAACAACGTTTTGTTAGCCAATGATTTCATGGGGAAATAATGACCCACAAGAGGTGAACACCAAAACAGATCGATTGTTGTGTTTAAGGTAGAGGGAAATCAAAATGATGTGTGCTATAAGAGTGCTACATATTGTAAACACATTCCAAATCTTGTTGTAGCTCATAGCAAAAAAGAACATTCATAACTGATATATCCATTACACAGAGCGTTCAAGAACACAAGAATTTAATAAATCCACTCTAGTGCCATGAAATCAAAACCATTACACACAGATTTCAACATTAGATGGGGATTTTTATTATGTTTGGGAGGAAATTATAGAGGGGTGAGCTATACATAGAGTTTGTGTATTATTACTCATTGTCAAGACCAAAATTGCAGATGGCCATGGCTCAAAGACACCTTCGCTCCACATGGACATGATCCTTGACTCCATTGTCCACTAAACTTCGAGCAGGTTGCACTCTTCGAGCTCTCATCTCTAAAAACTTCACAAGTTTTCCTTCCTTCTCCTTCATGCAACCTTCGTTGTTTTAATGGATTTCCCTTGGAAGGCCAATCATTACAATGGTTCGTTTCCCCTTTCAACTTTTCCAAAAAAGACATGATAGAATAAAAAGAAAAAGGTTATACTTATTACAAAATTTACAAAAGGTTTGTCAAAGATCCAATGTAGATTACACATGTGACCTCTCCATTTGAAGGATTTTGGTCCCCAAAATCTAGACCATTAAGGAGACAGAAGCAAAGGGCCTATGCTTGTCTCTTTATTTCCACCATTTTGTTGTTGTTAAAGGTGGCGTGTTTCTTTCTTGTCTGCCCCTGTTTTTCTTTTAGAGGAGTTTCTCTCTCTCTCTCTCTCTCTCTCTCTCTCTCTCTCTCTCTCATGATGTGCTCTGAAAAATTATTCCTTGCCACGTTTGACCAAGTGATATTTTTTTCCTCTCCTGTATAAGGTAGTGTTGATGAGAGGAATTGGAAAATCCTCACTCAAGCATTTTCGAATCTCACTAGGCTAGATGAGATAGAAGGGATTATCACTATGGGTTTATAGCCTGTCAAAAATATAAATCAGACCTCGAGAAACAGATTCTTGGATATGATGTTATTATAAAAACATGAATGCTTTTATGTGAAATAAATTTAAAAATCGAAAATGTATTTGCCACATGAATTTATAAAATAGTTGAATAAGCAAATGCAAGATAGCATAAATCTAAAAATCAGAATACTACAAGTCTCATGAATGAGAATAAATAAGCAAATAACTTTATTAATCTCAATCTATGTTTACAACTGAGTTTGTCTTTTCAAAACCCTGTGAGGGTTTGGATCAGAATTACACTTGGAAGTCTAATATGTTATTTGACTCATACATAGACAACTAGTGTCCAAAAAGAAGAAGGCTAGAAGTAAAAACTGAACTGGATCAATCTAAGCTACAAGTGCATCATTGTATTGACTCTGCAAAATTAGCATTAATCAACACTATAATAAATTCAAAACTTCAAACTAAAACTAAGCAGACTTTCAAGAAGAATGAATGACCTTGGAGTATTTCAATAATCGATATTTCCTAGTCCTTTGATTACCACCTTTAAAATAAACTTGTTATCAACAAGATAACTTAGCTCTAAAGAAACTCACAATGGAATGAATTAATAGATATTCTCACTTGAGGCAAAAGAAAACCTTACAAGAAGTATTTCTCTCGATTTTCTCATGTCCTCATTTGTCTTTCTCTCCTCCTTTTGTATCTTCAAAAAGTAGTTTGAGTAGTTCAACTACCTTTTTGTTTTAAAATTTAAATATCTTTAGTTAGGAGGGGATAACTTTAATTTATAATAAGGGTAATAAATAATAGGTGGGCTCCCCCTAAGTCTTTATTCCTTTATTTCCCTTATATCTCCAAATTTCGATTAAATACCATGCATATATCAACATCATAAAATATACCAAAAAGTAACCAATATAAACATGCCACGTCAACAAACACTTGTACCTCTCCAAAATAATAAAATGACATGATATTAAAAGTTTTCAAAAATAATATCATGTGTTTGTTGTCCAAAATATGCATCAAATGTCAAGCTGGAAAAGTCATCATACAAACTTAAATAAATCATAAATAATATTTTTTGTTGGAAAATGTGTATCTTTGCTTACTTCCTTCTGAGAGATTAGCATGTGCTTAAGCAAGTCTTTATCAACAAACTTTTTTTCTTCCAATTTTCTATGTCAGGGTGCATATCATTGAAAGTAATTTTCCTCTCATTACTTTATGCCTGGGCTGAAGGTTGTTTTGACTGTATGTATGAGGATTCAAATGACTCGGAGTTTGGCGAATTGACAAGTTGTTTTCCTTTATCGATTCAGAGTTCAATAGGAAGCACTTTGTAGTCTATAGAGACTTGAACTAAATGGGTCGTAGAAGAAACAAATGCAACATGAGGCATGGAATGTAGAGGAGGAGGTGGTGGCAATGGGTTATTGGGTCAATGGGCTATGGAAAAAGGAGTATTTGCAGGAATATTTTCTCAGCCATGTAACACCCCTCCGTTACGCCTAAGAAAAAGTGAAGCACAATAGGTAATTTTTTTTTTTAGCATAAGGAAAATTAGCGTCAACACATAGTCAACGACATCAAATTAAATGAATTACAAGCGTCTCTTTGTCATAATCAAATAACGTCGCAACTGACGCATCAAGAAATTAGTAACTCCATAAATCACACATCATTATATTTGAATAACGACACATAATCAACAAGCATTATGAAAGGCGACACAAGATCAACTCATCACGATCAACTAGAATCATCAACACTTTTAATCACTCAACTCATCACATAAAGATAGTCATCAGATAACATAACGGTAACATGAGATAATGTAATGATAACATGAAGATAACATCAAGAAGACATAAAGATACTACCCGCCCAACCTACCCTGCAAGGTTAGGACCTCGAGGACACATAAACAACGCTCAAGCCTAGGTTCCAATTGATTTTAATCATTTAAGGTCTCGGGGCCGGCGACTGTTCTAAGGAACAAAGAGGTGTCTACATCCCACTAACACAATCAAGTCCAAACTAACTATGCTAAATCAACAACATCAACTATAATCAAGGATGCAATAGTGTTCTAATAACCATTCACACATCACAAAAAAGTCCAAGGCGCAAGCGAATTTAATAACTAAATCAATCATACAACGACATAAGCTAAAGCACAAAGTAATCATCTTTATTTATTTTCAAGGAGAAAAACATAAGCATACATCTATTTATTTAAGGTGCGACAATTTACTACAGACATACATCATTATACTTGCCACAAATTCCACCATGAAGCATTCCAACATAAATCACAATTAACTAGATCATTAATCTCACCCAATCATCAATTTTCTAGGTACAACATATTATTCCATCTCACCTAAAATCTTGAGCGATAAAGGAAGTGTGCGAGCAAGAGGGTATCACATACTGGCGCATAAGCAATCTAACTCGAGTAGCCTAACTATTCATTTTCATAATAAGGATATCTTCAAGGACTGTGTAAGGAGAAGGGGATGTATAATTTCATTAAGAGCCCCCAAAGAAGATCAATATAATATCAATTCCACTTTCTCATTTTGTATCCATTTAAAAGAAAAACTAAC
>CBVK0100329811.1:0-10682 GCA_900067695.1 Picea abies
AAGGTTGAAATTTTCGAGTTTACTTGCATTATATTCCCTAACTCATATTTCTTTCAAGAAAGAATATTAGTGGAGGGGATAGGTTGGAGAGAATACTTGTCATCTTGAGTGAAGGAGACTCAGAAGAAAAGCAACAACACTCATTCTTGAAGAGAAGACTCTAGATTCCAGGTTTAATTGATCAAATTGATAAGTTTCCAATTTGCACATATCAAGTTTGATAATTGCTACATTACAAGTAAACATTTTAGTTGTGACAACAATCCTCGAAGGGTTCTATTACTGCTAGATACAATGAATACTTGGTAGCATGTGAGTACTATTGATATAAATGTTTATTGGACTTGTTTGTAAGATGAACTAACATCTCCTCTAGGAGATACTTCTTGTTTTGCTTTCAGGTAGGTCACCTTGGTAATTATATGATAATTACCATGAAATTTTATTTTATTCTTGTTAACATAGATATGTTCTTATGAAAATGCTATTATACTTTTTATCTTGTTGCTCTTGTCTTGGGAAGGTTATCTTGTAAATTCCAGGAGGTTACCATGGAGATATTGTTGTTCTTGTTTCTTGTTCCAAGCAGGTTACCATAGAGGAATAATTGGTCACAACACTTGAAGAGTGTTTCTCCTATTTCTTAATATTACATCTTTATTCTGTCTCTAGGAAGGTCACAAGTGATAGCTCTGAGAAGGAGTTGTTGTGACAAATGTTCTCGTTATTGTTTTTATTATTATTATAAGAGTATTATTCTTGTCTATTGTATTCCCTTTTTTTTGGTCTTGTTTCAGGCCTACCCATCAGGAAGAGTTAGTATAGCCAGAAGGGCCTACCCATAATTGTTGTAGTAACCAAGAAGAGAATAGCATGGTCCCATGACACTTTGCATGATGTAAATATATATACATAATTAATGAGTGGCATCATGAGGATAAGATGTCTCCACCAGTGGTGAGGTAGGAAGCTACACCAAGTACCATGTCAGAAAGAGATATATTTTAGAGGGAGTCATCCCTCGCAATCCAGTAGGGAGGAGAAACCTCCCTAGGACTATTCTTAGGATACTTCAGAAGAAACCGTCACACACATAGGGAGTAGATGGCTCTGAAGATTATATAGAATCAAAGGGAGTCAATATTCAAAGGCATCATGGATACTCAGAGTGATCTTGATCTCAGAGAGAGTCAGTGCCTTAAATACTTTCATTCAGATAGTATTCCTACTCAGATTCAGATGGGAGGGAGAGATGTCTTCTAAGATTGGCAAACAAGTGCCATGGATTTAGGAGGCTATATCGAATCTTCAGAGGCTTATAGAAGATATGAAATATCCTAGGAAGATTCACTTGATTCAGTTGACTTTGCTATAGTGACAAAGGAGGAATCCAGTTAGAAGGATTGGGATACAAATATTTTCCTTAGTTCCAAGACCTAGAAGGGAAGTTAGTGGTGACTTCCAAGTTGATGTACAAGATCAATCATGTTGTAGATAAAATTATAGAGATGTAAAAATATTGATTAGTGGCCAGATAATTCTCCCAACAAGAGGGAGAATATTATGACAAGACACTTGCTCCAGTAGCCAGAAGAAGTGTACATAGAGAAACCACAAGATACATGAGAAGGAGTCGCATGTCTGCATATTGAAGAAGGATTTGTACGGGCCTAAGAAAGAACCCAAGGCATGATAGGCAAGATCACACAATTTCCTAATAAGCTTAGGATTTACCAAGAGTAAAGAAGATTCCAACCTTTACTACAAGGTTGTGGATGGTAGACCTGTGATATCACTATTATATGTGAATGGCTTGTTTCTAACAAGAGATGAGAAGCTCAGTGTTGAGTGCAAGATAAATATTACATCATAGTTTGAGATGAAAGAACTGGGTATGATGAATTATTTCTTGGGTCTAGAGGTGGGGCAGAAACCAAATGAAATTTTCCTATGCCAAGGAAAATATGTTGTAGAGATTATGAAGAGATGGATTGTAAAGCCATGACCACACCGATGGTCATGATTCTAAATTTATTGAGTGATACATATTCAGAGACAATGGATGCTACCATGTATAGACAGATGATTGGTTCATTGACGTACTTAATGAACACAATGCCAGATATATGTTTTGTGGTGAAGACATTGAGTCAGTATATGGTTGAGCTAAGACATGTTCACTTGATTGCAACAAAAAATGTGACGAGGAACCTAAAGGGTACAATTGATTATGGACTCATATATCCTTCATATCATGAGATAAGACTACAAGGATTCACTGATTCATATTGGGTCGATAATTTTGCTGACCAGAAGAGTACATCTAGATTTTTCTTCAATATGGGATAAACTATGATCTCATGGTTCAATAGGAAGTAGAATAGTGTGGTTCTCAGTATGACAGAGGCAGAGTATATATAAACTTGTTCAACTAGTAGTGGAGTAGTGTGGCTTTGGAAGCTGCTTACATGATTGTTTGATCTCGAGTTAGAGGTGAATTGTATTTTGTGTGACAACCAAAGTTGTGTGAAGTTGATAGAGAACCTGATGTTCCATGATAATTCCAAGCACATCGATATCAGGTACCATTACATCAGAGATATGGTATAGAGGGGAGTAGTGAAGCTCCAATATGTTGCTATAGATGAGCAGAAAGATAACATGTTGACCAAGCCTCTTTCGAGAGTGAAGTTTGTGTACTTCAGAGAAAGTCTTGGTGTGGTATAGAAGAAATTCCCTATTAAGAGGGAGTGATGAGTTATAGATGTGATTCTAGGGAAGCAACTTCAACATGTGAAAGTGATAACAGATAGTCATTCACGGGCACACTATTTCTAATTCAATTAAAAGTTCTAGTACACAGAGGGATACTCCAGTGAAAAAGTATGGTACACAGAGGGATACTCTAGTGAAAAGTATGGTACACTGAGTTAATTCTACTCCAGTGAAAATGTATGGTACGCAAAGGGCTACTTCAGTGAAAAATTTTGGTACATAGAGGGATACTCTAGTGAAAAAGTCTGGTATGTTGAGTTATTGCTACTCCAGTGAAATAGTCTGGTACAGATATTTTTTACTGTGGCACCAATCAACATGACCTAACACAAGGTCAACATATGCCATGTCTTTGGGGTTGGTTAGTTACCCAACACTTTAAGTTGGTGGGCTAACCTATGTGGTTGGAGGTGTTTCCTAGCCTTGGGCTATATGGGTAGTGTGTATGTACTACATCACCTAATCCTTGTGATTATATTGTTGGTCATTATGGACCAACTTGGTGTGCCAACCATAGGTTACTAGTTCCTTGTGGACTAGATGTCAAATTCTGTGTGAGATGACAAGTTACTAGTTCTTTATGAACTTGATGCCATATCTTGTGTGAGCTAGCAAGTTACTAGTTTTTTATGAAATAGATGCCAGACTATGTGTGATATGACGAGTTACTAGTTCATTATCAACTAGATGTCAGATTTCATGTGAAATGATGAGTTACTAGTTATTTATGAACTATATGCTAGATTTTTGTGTGAGTTGCCAAGTTGCAATTTCCCAAACTTTGCTTGGATTGGGTAGTGGCATAGTTATATGTAAACTAGCTCAAATATGGATCTTGTGCATTTATGATGGTGATAATTGTGTCATGATTTGTTTGATCATGATATAGCCTATGTGGCTATGCTACTTGTTACATGATTTTCTATTTGATCAT
Source organism: Picea abies (assembly GCA_900067695.1). NCBI lineage: Eukaryota > Viridiplantae > Streptophyta > Pinopsida > Pinales > Pinaceae > Picea > Picea abies. The sequence continues at coordinate 3,710 of CBVK0100329811.1, forward strand.
GAGATAGCCTATGTGGCTATGCTACTTGTTACATGATTTGTTTGATCATGAGATGGTTGTGTGGCCATATTACTTGAGACATGATCTGTTTGATCATGAGATAACATGTGTGGCTATGGCGATGCTACATGTAGACTGGTCTACAAGACCATCTGATTCTTTCCCATGCCATGTGAAATGGATGGATGTGAATGATACCATTACATGAAGAACATCTTAATTAATACCTCTGTAGTAATAGGGAGTGTTGATGTTTTGGTAGTTGTGGGGGCATTAACCTCCAAGTGTAGCCTTTGTACTTGGAATAGAATAGTACAAAAGAAAGAGAACCATTAAAAATATTTGTGGAAACCCTATAAGAGAATTCATACCAAGGATAATAATAATAAATAAATAAGAAACCCAAAAAGAGAATTTGGTCCTACCAGAAAAAGTCAAAGTATATTATATTTTCTAGAAAAGGCAGGTCATCCCTGTGGGAAAATTTCACTGGCAGAATAAGTATAAATAAGTTAACACCTTAGATCATTTATACACTCACTCACTTATCCATTGCACAATTCTAAGGAGGATCTGTGATGGAAGATAGGGCGCAAGTTTGGAGAGTTGCAGTTGTAGTTGAAGAGGGCACAAGTCTGGAGGAATAGTGTAGCAGTCTTTCTAGTATCTCTCTTATGCTTCTCTTGGTGTAGGGTACACTATCTTTGTATGGTTATTGTTTTTCTTCTGCAGAAATATTGTGGCTAGGGTTTATCTATTGGTTCTAGTGTGGACTTTCCATAATCATTCTATCTAAGAAACAGTTACTGTGCTTGGGGGTGGCATAGTGAATTCCTATGGTTGGGTGACAATGATGTGATATTGTCTATGTTTAAACGAGCATACCAAAATTTTAACATATCTCATGGGTAAGAACATAATAATTCTAACCAATATCCAACATTTGCAATATTTCCACACATAAAATAAACTTTATCAAGAAAGACACATGACAAATGGAATTTTGTTTTGTAGGAGTCTTATTTCACCAATAAGTATAATAAGGGTAGTACTAACAATTTGGAGGACATCTTTTCAAGATGAAATAAACCCAATATCTCAAATTTGGTTAGTCATATCCACATGGATCCTTTCACCCATGATGCATAAAAGTAGGAATATATGGATGACGAAGAATTCAAGGAGATATTTGAATAGTTTCAATGCCAAGTTCATGAATAGTAATGTGACAACAAGGTTGAATACCATATGCAAGATTTGTTTCTCTACAAGTTGAATAAAATATGTGTGCCTAAACATGATATAAAAAAAAAACTATAAGAGAGGTTCACACCTTTGCAGTTGTAGGTCATTTTTGTACTTGGAAATCAATAAACAACTTGCAAAAGTATATGTATTGGCCTAGGATGCAAGAGTATGTATCTTGTTTCATTAGAGTATGCATACACTATTGTACTAGTAAACTTGGCAATATGAAATGAGATATACATCATTCCTTACATGCACCTAGTAGGCCATGGGATAGTGCCACCCTCGTTTTTTTGAGTGGTTTTCTAGGAACCATGAGGGGACATGACTACCTATTTTAGGTATTGGAGATATTTGTTAATAATCATATGCATATTTATTCCTTGTAAAAAGAGCATCAAGGTACATGATGCATCATTATCATTATTTGAGAGGGTTTGGTTGCACTATGGGATACCGATGAGCATCATTTCAGAAAAAGATACCGGATTTATCAATGTTGAGTTGACAATACTTTGGGACAAGATGTAAAAAAAGATAAATTATCTACAATTTTTACACACAAATGGATGGGTAAACATAAACGGTTATTAAAACATGGGTTCATATTTGAGAGGTTACAATCAAAAGCTTATAATAACTTGAGATGATAATTTGATCGATATTTAACATTGTTATAACATAGTAGTCCATAGTCCTATGGACAAGTTCCCATTTGAAAGTTGTTTTAGATATTTTCCACCTATACCTCAATATTGTTTACATGGAAAACATGGAGGAGAGAAGCAAGGAGAAACATGATAAAAATTGAAGGATGAAATATTCATAGAGAAAATTAGGCATATCTTTTAAAGACCAATATACACTAATGAAATCATGTGAGAAGTAAAATCCTAGGCATGACCAACACACAATTAAGAAAACATTAAATATACTACAATTATAGTTGAATGTAAAAAAGGAGAGGCTATAGGGACCTAGTAAGAATATCAATTATATGGGTTATTGTCCTTTTGAAGTATTGGAAAGTATAGGTGATAATATTTGTAGACTTAATTTACCTCCATACATGTGTAGTTACCCAATAGTGAATTTGGGGAATCTAAAACTCCACGAGCCATCCATGCTCAATGATGGAAATGAGGGTAAAGTATTACATGCCATATTAGATGATTTAGCACCATATGCTTAGGAAATGTTAGAAAAAGATACATTTTTTTTCCAAAGAATTCTACATAACTATATGTGGGTAGTAAGAACTTTGGTAGGTTGGATTAAAGAAAAACTTCCTAGCAAGGCCAAGTGATACTCGAAGGAGAAAGTTGAGAAATCATTTCCTAATATCCTTTAATATAAGATTTTAGGGAACAAAATCCTTCAAAAATATGGAGGTATGATAAAAAATGCATCAATATTTTTTTTACAAATTTTCATTATTTTTTGTTCTTTTTTTGTTAAGAAGTAGAATTATGGCCTTATGAAGTGCATTTTAGGGGTTGATCTTGAACTCATGATTTGGGGTCCTTAAAAATTCATATTTTGTTGTACTCTTTAAATGTCCCTTTTTAGGTTGAATAGTTTTCTAACAATGTTAATAGTCCCTAAATTTTAATGTACTTGTTAATATATTTATGACAATACAAAGAGAAACTCAATCAAGATCTTTATGAGGGAGTCAAATATGGAAAGTTAAGTTATGCTATTTCAACCACCTTGGTGTGAAGTGGATTCCATGCCATCTATCATTACTCGCACATCGAAAGTTATTCATTTATGGACTTTAAAAAGTATTCTAGAGTATCCAAAAAACCTAACCGTAATAGAGAGTTTGTCCATGGTAAAACCCTAACACTAACCTTAGAAACTTATCAAGACATGTTAAAAATTGAGTTGCAAGGGAACAAAGGGTTTATATTTGTATTGTATTGATTTATTGATGTAGAGAAAAGAAAAGTATATGAGTAGGATACCATAATAGATAAAAGGAATAAAATGACCTTGTATCAACCATTCACAAGACATATTGTGAAATATAACTCCATGGTGACTCAATATTTCTTTGTATCATACATTATAAAATTGAGAAGAGAATAGAGCGACAAAATCCTCATTTTCTTGCTATTTTTTCCCATAATGAGGCTTTGAGGGCACATCTTCTGTTCATTTTGTTGATGGTATGATCATTTTATTACTACTACTTTTCCCTTGTTCTTCTTCCATAGTTTTCCAATCAAACATTAAATGCTTATAACATTGTGTATTATCCATACGTAAACATTACACAACATAGTATTACATTACTATTTTTGCAGTAGAATTTGAAAATCTATTTGTTCCTCTGCCAAATGGATTTTTTAGTACTTCTCTTAGTTTTTGATGCTCTAATCACACCACGAATTCCAATTGGCTTAAATAAGATGTACACCAACTCAAAGAAGTATGCTAAGTATCCATTCAAAGGTAAAAAGTAAAATTTCATTTTGATGGATTTCTCAACCCTTTGTTCTTGTACTTGGGAGAATAGTCTTTGAAATTTATACATTAAAACACTATTGAACCTCCTTCTTAGGAGAGGTAACCTTTGTTGATTAATTGGGTTGGTTGTCATTGATGTCAACCCTTGAAGAAAGTCTGGTAGAAAATTATGGTAGCAGACAGGTTTGGGTAATGGACCCAAGTTTGTTTGATCGATAATGGCATGAGTTTTGATATATTTGAAGGTAAGAATATTCCATATGGATAGTACATGTCATTCCATTTCTAGTGGTATGTTGAACGTCACATAACCCCTCACGGTTAGATATTTATGGACATGTGAAGTTGGAGAACCCTTATGAGTCATATAGAAGCCCCAAAAGGTCAAAGTAGTCAAAGTGTTTGCAAAACAAATGATTTAAATAATAAAGTTAATGGAGGAATCCCTAAAATAAGGAAAGTGGGATGCTACATGAAAGTATAAATAAGAGGCAAGGAACTCTCATTTTAATCACACTTGAACACATTGAATATCTTTTGTTGTGTAAGGCAAATTGCAATTAATCATTGATACATATGAAGTTGCGAAATTCTGAGGTAGCAGGAAGGGTTGACGAAGAAAGTTTCAAAATTATAGTGAATACTAAAAAAACCTAATTTCTGAGGTGTAAGAAGGCTTACAATGTATTAGGGTGTGTACATACATGGGCTGACAGTGTATTAGGGTGTGTACATACGCGGGCTGATAGTGTATTAGGGTGCATACGTACACAGGTTGGCAGTGTATTAGGGTGTGTACATGAGGGTAAAGCCAATGAAACTTGAGAAGATGAAGATGCAGAGGTTCTAGATTATGAGATCAATCTCCTAGGAAGATCTAAAGTGCTTAGATACATCAGATCTATCCATTGGTTCAAAAGGTATGTCTTATTTTTATGAGTAGTTGGATTTTGATGCATGCATGAGAAATGGTTATGGATATTTGAGGATCATCCCTAGAGAGACTAGTGGCTACATGGGATCTTCTGTATAATTCACATCTACAGAAATACAGTGCTGGTATATTTATCATTCATACTTCTTGTTAAAGTTGATGCACATCTTGTATTTCTTGGCATATGGATAAGGGTTTTGTGGTACATGGTTGAGATCTTGTATTTGTGAAAGTGGTTGATGTATTGAGAGGATGAATACCAAAAAGGGTTTTATAAGTAGATCATGTGAGAGTTATTATACTTGTTCATGATTACACAAACTTATGACACATGACTAGAGAGAGATGTAGAGTTTTTGGGTAAAGGTTATGTATGAGGATGCATGCACAGGGTACAAATATAGTCTGGATACAATGACAGGTTACAGGTCTATGTGAAAGAAGTTACAGAGGGTCAAAAGTTTTCTGAAAAAAGAAAACCCTAGTTTTCAGAAGGCATACACACATTGCATAACAATTTGGTTGCGTACATACATAGGATTCATAACAGATAGGGCACGTACATACACGTGTTGCATAACTACAGGTCACGTATCTATTGTATTTGGTTGATACATGTCTAGTTCAAGTACAGATTGATTGCATAGCAATTGTATAGGTTGGTTGCAGGTTAGTGGTACAGGTTGTTACAATTGTACGGTGGTATATATCACAGTGATAGTCTGACAGTGGTTCCATCATTCTACTTCTACAGTAGGGAAGTTGGACAGGGCAAGGACAGGTGGTTGTAGCCACCTTCTGGTTGTAGCCGGAGAACATAGGTGGTTGTAGCCTCCTTTTGGTTGTAGCCAGGACAGTGGCAGTGGTTGATTCAGTGACAGTGATAGGTTGTCTACATTTGGTATTTATATTTCAGGGTGGGTTGACAAGGCAATGATAGGTGGTTGTAGCCACCTTCCAGTTGTATCTGGAGAACAAAGGGGGTCGTAGCTTCCTTTTGATTGTAGCCACATAATTGGGGACTTGGAGCTTCCCTCAGATTGTAGCCTAAGAAACTAGGGGTTGGAGCCTCCTTCCAGTTGCAGCTGGAAAACAAAGGAAGTTGGTGCTTCCAATGAATGTAATTCTGCAAGACATATAAGAAAAATAATTATGTGGTTTTCTCCCACTTTGGGTTTCCATGTAAAAACATTGTGTACTATGTTTGTGTTTGATTTCTCTTTTGTTCATTGTTTATTTACTCTCCAACTATTGGATGATAATGCTACATTGATATAACACTTTCATTTTATGGTGAAAAGGGATTAAATTTCTTTATTACGGATTCACCCCCCCCTCTCAGTAATCCAACAATTGGTATCAGAGTAGGTTCCTTCAGAAATCAATTTAACCAATGAAAGGTAGATTGTGGAGAGAAACAAGTATAAAAATGGAATACCACAATTTGATGAACATAAGTATGCATTTTGGAGTAGAAGGATTAAAACATATATACATGCACATGGATTTGAAATTTGGCAATCAGTTGTAGATGGATACAAAGAGCCAACAGTTCCACCAACAAATGAAAGAACAATAAAACTCGGTCAAAATAATTCCAAATCCACAAATGCACTTATGAATGGTCTTTGTGAATCAGTATTCACCAAAGTTATACATTGTAAATCTACTAAAGAGATTTGGGACAAAATTCAAAATATTTATGAAGGAGATTTATAAGTCAAAGAAGAAAAGCTTCAAACTTACATAGGTCAATTCGAACAACTAAATATGAAGGAAGATGAGAATTTTGCATCTTATTTCTTACAAGTTGATGAAACAGTAAATGCAATCATAGGATTGGGAGAATAAATCAAAGAATCTATAATTGTTTAAAAGGTACTAAGATCTCTTCCTATGAGATTTGACCCTAAGATATCAGCACTAAAAGAAAGAGCGGATCTAGACTCAATAAGCATGGATGAACTACATGGAATCTTCATAGCATATGAAATAAGAACTAAACAGGAAAATCCAGATATAAAAGAAGCATCTTTCAAAGAATCCAAAAGGTCAAAGAAAAAGGGAAAGCAAAAGGAAAAAGAACATAGCAGTAGCAGTGACATCTCGGAAGATGATGAAGAAGTGGCCAACTTCGTCAGAAAATTGAACAAGGGAACCAACTGCAGATATAGAGGTAAGCTTCCTTTGATTTGTTTTAATTGTGATGGTACTGGTCATTTTTCTAACAAATTTCCTCATAATAAAAATAAAAGGAATGATGAAGATTACTCAAATAGAAAACAAACATATAAAAGAAAAAGAACCACAAAGAAA